>APFE031339661.1:30081-81728 GCA_000404065.3 Pinus taeda | reverse complement strand
TATATATATAAGGTTTCTAGGAAGGGGAATTAGCCCTTGGTTGCACTCTTTAACACCCTCTCAACTAGGGAGGAATTCCATTTGTCAACATCCATCCATTGTTATGCCATCGTGTCCATCATGTCCATCATGCACCATCTCTGCAACCTGTCTCGTCTATGCTAAAGATTGAAATCATAGTTCACTAAGAAAGAATTGAAAGATGACAAGACCCTGCCATCTTCACCAAAATGATAGTGGAAAGTCTTCATGTCCAAGGATAGAACCACTACTAGGCTTGATCCTTTAATGATCAAGTTGTTGAACATCATGCATCTTAGTCATAGGGAATACAATAATTCCTGACACGTCCATCAAAAGTACTAATTAACCCTAACCACTTCTCCCAACTCAATGGCCAGATGAGAGGTACTTCCCAGGAGTCCTAGACTACAATGGTAGGATGTATGTTGGGGTATCCACAGGGGATGGTGAACCACTCACCTTGTTCTCATATAGCGTACTCCATAGGGGAAGGTGAACCACTCACCCTATGTTCACACATTGGGGTATGTACTCCACAAGGGATGGTAAGCCACTCACCCTGTGTTCACATGTTGGGTCCACAAGGGAAGGTGAACCACTCACCTTGTGCTCATATAACTCCATGAAGTACCTTAGGCCCCAAAGAGCTCCCAAAGCTCAATGTTTAACCCAATCAAGATACCTTGTTAAAATTGGGAATTAGGGCCAAACTCCATGTGGGTTTCCTTATTTATGGCAACTGATATTTTTCTTGGATTCCTCTCGTCGAGAGGTGTAGGATTGGTCTAAAGATCATTCGATTTCGACATGTATTCATGGAGATATGAATTTATTTGTGTTGTGTGACAATTCGTCAAGGTCGACCAGCAACCAAATTAGCCCCACTTGTCCTCAACATTTTATTATAAATAGAGGTGGCCTTCAAGTCATTTGGACACTCATCTCTTGTGATCTCTCTCGACCTGTCTTTGGGTTTTGGTGGTAGGAGAAATCTATAGAGGATACGCTGCCCTAGACGAGATGCCCTAGACCTTAACGTTGTCATGAAGAGAGAGACCTCAACGCAGTCATGGAGGAGGCTTCTATAGCGTAGCTATTCCAACCTTGTCCTAGGAGAAGTCATCTAGACGCAGAGAAAGGAGGGTCATGTTATGCCCTAACTGCTGATAATAGGAGGTTGTATACAACCCTATAGACGCAGTTGAATGACCGCATAAAGGAGGCCTTAACGTGCCCTTAACATAGTCAAGGAGGAGGCCTAATTAGCTGTGGAAGACAAGCCCTAAACATTGTCAAGAAAGGGCTCCAATATGTAGTCAATGTATGCTCTAATATGCACTTAAGGAGAACCCTAAATCTGTTGTCATAATGTGCCCTAGCCGCAACCTTATGAGGAGATCTATATGTAGAAAAGAGGAGACCTATATGTAGCTTAAAGAAGCCCCTACATATTGTCCAAAGTGGGAGATCTAGCCAGAGTGAATGAGGTTTATTCACAGTTGAAGAAGCTGTCCTAAATTGCAGTCATGGGAGAATCTCATATGTTGCCCTAGTCACAGTCATACGCTATCCTAAATGAGGCTATACATTGCTGCAAGGAGATGCTTAATATGCTACCTTAAGAAGCCTCTATGCGTTGTCTAATGAAGCTCTAGAAGAGCCTTAACCGCTGTCAAGAGGAAGAAATAATCTCACAGCTATCCGCAATTTGATGAAGCTTCCACATGCCCTAACCACAGTCCAAGGAGGCTCCAACCACTACAAACAAGGTCTCAAGTTGCTGTCATAATTTGCTGTAGGTGACAACATGACCTTTTCCGTATTGTTTGGGTATGATATGATGGGCAAAGCATCCAATCAGGAGGAGCTATAGGGATGTTGCATAAAGGTTGATTGGGTCACTGTATGAAGAGACCAGGGTGCAGTCAACTGCTGGGCTAGGCTGTAGGCCATAACCAACAGTTGTAGGCCTTTTTATGTGTTGCGTTTAGACCTTATAAGGCATGGTATCGTTGGAGCAAATGTGTGCATGCAAGCTGCAGTCAATAGTTGGACTGTGGGGTTTGTTTAGAGTGTTCTAGCTCACAACGTTTGGCTCTATCCAGTGTCCAGGTCTGCTATGAAATGCTTCAGTCCTTTCAACTTACACAAGTTGTCAGATGGGAAGACTTGGCATGATTAGTGAAGGAACAAAGGAGGAAGAGAGTTATAGAAGTAAAGCTTCAGTATTCTAGGCAATTGGTTGAGCTGCTCTGGGCCTTTCATCTGCTACTTTGTGTTATCTGCATGGTGAAGATCTCTGATGTCTGATCTCCTATCTTGGAAATTCAAAGTGTTGACTTCAAATATATATGTACTATCTCTCTCTCTGTTGAACTATTGAAGGTCATAAGAAGATTTGATTAATGGTTTCCCCACATTGGGGTTTGTCCCTGGCTG
This sequence comes from Pinus taeda, assembly GCA_000404065.3. NCBI lineage: Eukaryota > Viridiplantae > Streptophyta > Pinopsida > Pinales > Pinaceae > Pinus > Pinus taeda. Next base: position 79,265 of record APFE031339661.1, on the reverse strand, counting down.
GCGCCACATCTTTTGTCCTCTTGTCTTGGCTTGTTTTCTGCAGATTTTATGTTCTATCTGCACTTTACTATCATGCTGATGTGATTTCTAATCTGAATATTGTCATTGGGCTAATATGGAAAAATTGAAGTAAATTGCGCTAAGCATAGACCATACCTAAAATTAACATGGTATCAGAGGTGAGGTGAAGACAAAGCCCAAGCAAGAGTGAAAGAGCAATCACCGAAGACAGTTAGAAAGGACAAAAGGCACAATGGGTCCTCATCCCACTTCCCAAGAAGTGCTGGGTTACGTGTAAGGGTAAAATCCTTAAGCTTCCATTAAATGCATTGGTTGCTCCTAAGATCAAATTCACCAATGGTGAAGTCGAAGCGAAGAAGATTATCAGAGTGGCGCAACGGAAGCGTCTGACGGCCTACCTAAAGGTCACTTCTATGGAAAGTCTGGATCTAAGGGTGGAAGGAAAGGAAGATGCATTGCTTGCAATAAGTTTGGCCATTATGCGAGGGAGTGTCCAAAATAGAAGGGACACAACACATGATGATGATCACAATCATTCTAAGGGCATCTTCAATGATTGAAGGAATGCCAGGTACAATGGCAAAGGAAAAAGGAATATAGGACATCAAGGAAATGACTGACTCTTCAAGAAAGCATGGAACTCCAAATATGAAGAATCAAATGTTGTTTCTGATAAAGCAAAAGGAGTATTATCTTATGTTGGCCATCTCCATCAGACTCTTTGGGAAATTGGCTTATTAATAGTGATGCCTCAAGGCACTTCACTAGATACAAGGAAGCACTTTCTAATATTATAGAGAAGGAAACAATCTTGGAGATTATTCTTGGAGACGATGCCACCTATCTTGTAAAGGGTAACACGATTCTCTTACAAAAAGTTCTTTATGAACCTGATCTCAAGAAGAACCTGGTGTCCAATTTGGCAACAAAAGTCAAAGGTTACAAGGTGGCATTCATCCATGGAAAGGTACATGTTTGAAAAAGGATTTTTAAAGATGTTTTTACTCTTGGGTTTAGGGTTGGCAATTTGTATGAAGTCATAGGAAATCCAATGGGGACCATGTCGTGTGACACATCTTCTATGGCATCGGAGTTGCCTTACTCGATGTGAGATAGATAGTGACAAGGATGCTTGAATTCAAGGAAGAGCATGAAGGCAAAAGTCTGAGATGTACCGAAGGAAAACTTACAAGGGGACCATTCCCCTCATGTAATAGTCAGACCACAGATGTGGAACAACCCGAGGGGTTTGAGATTCATGATCGGGAATCTCATGTATGCAAGTGGAAGAAAGCTCTCTATGATTTAAAGCAAGCACCCCAAGCTTGGTATGAGAGGATTGATAGCTATCTGATGAAGCTGAGATTCACTAAGAGTGAAGCCAATCCAAACGATTAGTAGCTTAACCTCTCATATTGGTAGCTTATGAAGACGACCTCTTTCTGACAGGTTTTGAACCTCTCATTTACAAAAGTAAGAGGGAGTTGAATTTTGGATTTGGAATGGTGAACTGTAAGCCTGTGACTACCTTGATGGAGCTTAACTTGAAGAAGTTATGTGGTAGTGCTGCTAGACTTGATTTGTAAAATGCCTCTAAGTTTCGTCAACTCATAGTAACATTGATGCTCTTGTTGAACTCCTGTCTGGATAGATGTTTTGTAGTTAGCATGTTGAGCCAACATATGGCTGAGCCTCATTGGATTGGTGCCAATAATCTTCTAAGATATCTTCAAGGCACAATCACCCATGGATTGAGATACATTGCTAGGAATATGAAGCTGCATGATTATTCCAAAGCTGACTAGGCAAGCAGTGTGGAGGATCACAGGAGCACTTATGGGTGCTGGTTCTCTTTGGGTTCTGCTTTGATATCCTGGATGAGTAGGAAGCATAAGTCGGTTGCTTTGAGCACTACTGAGGCTGGATACATAGCTGTGAATATGGCCTCTTGGGACGCTGTTTGGTTGTGGAAGCTCTTCTGTGAGTTGTTAGACACGTGCTGGATACCATCGTAATATTTTGTGACAACCAGAGGGGGATCCAAATGTTGAGGAATCCTGTGTTCTATGATCGCTCCAAGCATATAGACATCAGGTATCACTATATCTAGGATATGGTACTGTAGGGAGCAAGTAGGCTCCATCACTCTAGGACTGATGTGCAGTTTGCCGATATTATGACAAAGCCCTTGGGAAAGGTCAAATTCTTGACTTTCTGAGAACGACTAGGAGTCGTGGAGAGACTCTCTCTTGAGGGTCTTGTATGATAAGGGCATTGAGCTTTGGGAGCTCCGGGGGGGCTTGGGGGTACTTCTTGGAGCGATGAGCAACCATAGGGTGAGTGGTTCAACCTTCCCCTAGTGGTTTGTTATGTAGGCAAGATGAGTGGTTCATCCTTCTCCTGCTAAGATAATCATAGGGTGAATGGTTCAACCTTCCCCTAGTGATTTGTTGTGAACAGGGTGAGTGGTCCAACCTTCCCTTGGGATACCCCATGGCGACATGTAGGCAAGATGAGTGGTTCATCCTTCTCTTGTTGAGACATCCTACCCATGTAGTCTGGGACTCATGGGAAGTACCTCTCATCTGGCCAATGAGTAGGGAAATGAGGATAGGGACCATAGTAGTACCGATGGACGCATTGTGTTACTACCGTACTCCCTATGTTAGGATGATATTGATCTGGGATCAATTAGAATTGACTTCGGGTCAGTAAGAGTGGTACGAGACACTCTTTATTTGGAACTGATTTCGGATCAGTAAGAGTGGTATGAGACACTCTCTTTATTTGGAACTGATTTCGAATCAGTAAGAGTGGTATGAGACACTCTTTATTTGGAATTGATTTCGGATCAATGAGAGTGGTATGAGACACTCTCTTTATATGGGACTGACTTCGGATTAGTAGCGAATGGTATGATACATTCTCGATCACTTCTTCATAGTTCAATGGAGCAGAGCAGAGTAGTGCAGGGCACTGATGTCAAAGATAATACAGACTAGCAGATGGATTAGCAGATGGAGTTCTCCCTAGTTGAGAGGGAGTGTTAAAATTTGCAACTAGGGCCAAACTCCATGTGAGTCTTCTTATTTATGGCAACTGATATTTTTCTTGGATTCCTTTCATCGAGAGGTGTAGGATTGGTCTAAAGATCATCCCTCCGATTTCAACATGTATTGATGGAGATATGATTTGTGTTATGTGACAATTCGTCAAGGCCGTCCAACAACCAAATTACCCCCACTTGTCCTCAACGTTTTATTATAAATAGAGGTGGCCTTCAAGTCATTTGGACACCCATCTCTTTTGATCTCTCTCCACTTGTCTTTGGCTTTTGGTGGTAGGAGAAATCTAAAGAGGATACACCACCCTAGAGGAGATGCCCTAGACCTTAACACTGTCATGAAGAGAGAGCCCTCAACGCAGTCATGGAGGAGGCTTCTATAGCATAGCTATTCCATCACTGTCCTAGGAGAAGTCATCTAGACATAGAGAAAGGAGGGTCATGTTATGCCCAAGCCGCTGAGAATAGAAGATCGTATACAACCCTATAGACACAATTGATTTACTGCATAAAGGAGGCCTTAATGTGCCCTTAACATAGTCAAGGAGGAGGCCTAATTAGCTGTGGAAGACAAGCCCTAAACATTTTCAAGAAAAGGCTCTAATACATAGTCAATGTATGCTCTAATATGCACTTAAGGAGAGCCCTGAATCCGTTGTCATAATGTGCCCTAGCCACAACATTATGAGATCTATCTGTAGAAAAGAGGAGACCTATATGCAGCTTAAAGAATCCCCTACATGCTGTCCAAAGTGGGAGATCTAGCCGCAGTGAATGAGGTCTCTTCACAATTGAAGAAGCTGTCCTAAATTGCAGTCATGGGAGAATCTCATATGCTGCCCTAATCACAGTCATACGCTGTCTTAAATGAGGCTATACATCGTTGCAAGGAGAGGCTTAATATGCTGCCTTACGAAGCCTCTATACGTTGTCTAATGAAGCTCTAAAAGAGCCCTAACCACTGTCAAGAGGAAGAAATAATCTCATAGTTATCTGCAGTTTGATGAAGCTTCTATCTGCCTTGACCATAGTCTAAGAAGGAGGTTCTAGCTACTGCAAACAAGGTCTCAAGCCGTTGTCATAATTTGTTGTAGTTGACAATATGTCCTTTTCTGTATTGTTTGGATATGATATGATGGGCAAAGCATCCAATGAGGAGGAGCTATGGGGATGTTGCATAAAGGATGATTGGGTCACTATATGAAGAGACCAAGTTGCAATCAACTGCTGGGCTAGGCCGCAAGCCATAGCCAACAGTTGTAGGCCTCTTTAAGTGCTGCATTCAGACCCTATAAGGCATGGTATCGTTGGAGCAAATGTGTGCAGGCAAGCTGTAGTCAATAGGTGGACTGTGGGGTTTGTTTACAGTGATGTAGCTCACAACGTTTGTGCTCTATCCAGTGTCTAGGTTTGCTATGAAATGCTTCAGCCCTGTCAGCCTACACAAGTTTCCAGATGGGTAGACTTGACATGATCAGTGAAGCAGCAAAGGAGGAAGAGAGTTATAGAAGGAAAGCTTCAGTATTCTAGGCAATTGGTTGAGCTGCTCTTGGCCTTTCATCTATTGCATTGTGTTATTTGCATGGTGAAGATCTCTGATGTCTAATCTCCTATCTTGGCAAGTCAAAGTGTTGACTTCAAATGTATATGTATTATCTCTCTCTGTTGAACTATTGAAGATCATAAGAAGATTTGATCAAGGGTTTCCCCACATTGGGGTTTGTCCCTGGCTGGCGCCACATCTTGTCTCGTCTTGTCTTGGCTTGTTTTCTGTGATTTATGTTTATGTTCTATCTGCACTTTACTATCATGCTGATGTGATTGCTAATTTGAATATTGTCATTGGGCTAATGTGGACAAATTGAAGTAAATTGCGCTAAGCATAGAACATACCTAAAATTAACATACCTCCATATAGGAAATGTTTCTCAATAATGGCTAAGAATTTTTCCTTCCTAAAGGCATTGCGAGGATATTAGCAACTTGACCATTTGTCCATGGGAGCCCCATTGCTCCTCTGAGTAGCATATAGATGATGACACACAACTCACTAAAGAGCTTATTCAAAACATTGTCTTACAGATAACCATTCTAGCAGCAATGATTGTAGTAATCACCTGTTTCTTGTACATCCAGGATGCAAAATCGAAGATCATGTTAAATAAAATATTTTACTAACCTTACTCTCTGTCACTCAAGGAGACCACAAGCCTAAGCTTGTATAGTTCATTAAGGTGCCCCAGTGCTTGTTCTGCACAATTTTCTTTCATACGACCATACTCTCTCTGGTTTAAGGTGCATGTTGTAATACAAAGGATCCACCTGGCTACTCATCATGGGATCAAATAACCCAAAGAATTACCAATCAACATGCCATGCTTCTGACAGTTCACTTCCATTGGGAAGTCCTTTGTTATAATATCTTGGAGGGTTCAACAAACAACTCCCTTTGAGTCTGATGAGATCAAACATTCTTCAATTTGTAATCACGAGTCCTACTCATCTTCTTCAAGACTCGAAGGTAGATTCACAATATGTGCTTCTTAATTATATACATTAGTAATTCATGCAAGGATCTTATCTTCCCTCTAAAGCCTCTTCATAAATCAAGGAGACTTCAAATACATCATTTTCAATGAAAATCTAAGCCAGTTCATCTCTCTGGTGTACTCGTTCTGGTCAATGCAGGATCACACTGTATACACTATCTCAGTTCATCAACTAATGGTAACATAGTGATCTAGTCAACTATCCAACATCAAATGTCCTTGAAGGGGTCTTAAAGGATTTATTTATAGCTGCATACAATTTGTAGATTGTTGACAAAATCCTCTAATGTAATTTCATTTTTCAAGTATTTGACACAGGCCTTTGGTATATCAGAATATTATGATGCAACTCTTTAGACTTCTGACATAGCTTCTCTTATGCTAAGAGATTATCTAAGAATACTTCAAACAAGATTTTAGTGATGATGCATAACTCTCATTCCAATGATTCAAGAAGTCATCGATTTTTAAACTTAGTTCTCACATTATAGTATGTTATGCATGGAAACCTTTATCAAGGTAGGAACTAAGCAATATGTCAAGTTGAAAGCTCTTCAATCTTGTCACATATTTATTGCCAATGCCACTCAAGGTTTATGAAAGAGGGTATTAACCAATCTTATTTGACAAAATTGACTTCAAAAGACATGCTTGAATTGAATTTTAATTAAGCCTTATTCCATATTGACATAAATAGTCTTCAAGAGTGTTTCAAAAATTACTATTAACATATACATACTTTATATTTAGGTAATTAGACATATTTACCAGTAGTTACTGCCCACCATAATTCATGGAATTCTTTGTATTCTTTATATAGGAGTAAAAAAATTAAATATGTTGTATGTAAAGATTGTAACAACCCCCAAAAATTTAACACTCTATTGAGGCCTTTCTCCACCTAAGCTTTGATACCATGATAATTTTATGATATGTTCTATGCTTGCAACAATTACTTAAATGTCTTGTCATCATTGATAGTAATTGTAGATAGAACATCAACACTTTCTCTTAATTGAAATGGTGCGCAAAGGAGTGAGACTTGTGGCTTGTGGGCTGCTACGTAAGAAAGAAAGAAAGAAAAAGTATTTTAATGTCCACATGGCTAAAGGTAACCTATGGGACATATTGCTTAACCATATGATTCTTGTATTCAACCCTTTTCTTGTGAAGCCTCAGAATAAACGCTCTGAGCTTTTTGACAAATCCCTTGTTGAATAAATTACCCAAGAGCTAGCTGCCATAATATCTGCATAACTTTCCCTATTGTCTTAGGAGGCGTCACATTCTAAAATGAAATGCTTTTCTGTTTCCAATTTTCCGGAAGAACAAAAAATACATACTCTTTTTGCACTCACTTCTTTTGGCCTTTTCCAGTGCCCTATTTCACAACGAAGTTGATGAGAATTAAACCTTAACTGAGCAATAAGAATTTTGGCTTTCCATGAAATATTGGCTCCTATGTACACTTTCTGTTGATGATTATGAACGGGATTAAACTCTTCAATATAATACTCTTTCTTTCTCCTTACCTCCTTATCCCAAGTATGCTTGTGGAACTTATCCATAACAAAAGATTTTATCTCTTTAATGTTTCTGGGACACATGTTCAAGAAAATACCCCATTTACTAAATCACTTGTTATTTTTCCGCATCCAAGTCTTATTTCTTTTGCACAATATGTCATTAAAGACAACCCTAGGCCATCTGCCCTCTTCCATTTGCTCAAATTTTTTTAAATATCTTATGACTAGCACCATAACAATTTCTTCAATAGGAGCAACCCCTGTTTCACTTAACAAGATAACATAAGGAACTGCACTTTTAATTTTGAATTTGTTTATAATCAAGCGCTTTTGAGTTTTCTCAATTTGTTTCCACTACATGTCAGATGTATTGCTGATCCACAGTTCACAACCGTAGAAAATCACTGGAATCACTAAAAGGCCAAAAAGAGTTTGAGTGGTTTTCCAGTCCCATAACTCTGCCTCTCTACACCTATTTTGAAAAGCATAAAATGTTTTCCAACCCCCATAGTTCTTTTCTTTCTACAACCGTTCCAACTTATATTTTTGTTGAAGTCAATTATGAGGTATTTGTAATCCGCAAATTCTTCCAGAGTGTTGCCTTCAAAGTAGAACTTATGTTGGTTATGTTTTCTTTTGTTAGAGAAAACCACTACTTTCATTTTTCTAATATTGATTTGCATCCCCACCCTTATACAAAAATGTTCAAGGGAAAGTAAGTTCTCTTGCAAACCAAGAGCAAATTTAGGAATCATAATAAGGTCATATGCATACAAAAGAAGCGTTATAACAAACTTGCCCAAATGGAAATCATCACCCCCTTGTGAATTTAGCCACTCTTCAAGCTTATCGATATATAAACCAAAAAGGGTAGGAGACAATGGACAACCTTGCTTGACCCCGATATCACTTCTAAAACTTTCAGAAATGTCTGTTGAAGTTCTAATTGACTTTTACCCCTTTATACAACCTATGCACAACTGTGCTCAAATGCCTAGGAACCCCAAGTTCCTCCATTTTGTGCCAAATCTTATTTCTAGGAATTTTTTCAGAGGCTTTTCTGATCAACAAAGCAACAAATGGCTTCTTCCTTTTTCTCCTAAACTTTTTCAATGATGTGCCTTAGAGTTATACCATGTGTTAGGTGTAGTTTTTATGCATATCTTAGACACTTCTTTCCCTATTTTTGATCATTTTCTCTCTTTAAATCTATGAACTTTATGTCACAAATGCCACTTTCCCTGGATATAAGAGAAATAATTTCTCCAACATATTATTTTGCCATTTTATATTAAATATCGAATGAAGTGATGTCTTTTTGGGATGACTAGCCTGGGTAAATGTGGAAAGTAAGTGCTCTTGCAAACCTAGAGCATATTTAACAATCAGAATAAGGTCATCTGCATACAAAAGAAGCCTTATAACAAACTCGCCCAAATGGAAACCATCACCTCGTTGTGAATTTAGCGATTCTTCAAGCTTATAGATATATAAACAAAAAAGTGTAGGAGACAATGTGCAACCTTGCTTGACCTCGATATCACTTCTAAAACTTTTAGAAATGCCTATTGAAGTTCTAATTTTGACTTTCACCTCTTCATACAATCTATGCACAATTGTGGAATGTTTAGGTCCAAAACCTGCTTGCCCTTTAGCACGTTTATCTCTTTCTTCTGCCCACTTGCTGATTTTATTTTATAGCATGCTTCCAAATAACTTTGCAAACAAGGGGTTTATCATTATGGTCCTATAATTGGAGGGAGTATTGACGTCACCATTCTTGAAAAGAGGTATTTCTAGACTAGCCCAATTTGTGGGGAACCCTTGTTGTATGATGTTGAATTTTTTGTAATGTAAGGTGCATGAATTTTTAAGCCCCACTTTAGATACCTTGCTTGGACTTCAACTGAGTCTTTTGCTTTTCCAACACCCAACTTCTCGATACCCATCTATACCTCTTGTACTGTGAAGAGTTCAATATCACTGTTGACTAAGGGAGGAGGGTCAACCTTGGGATTCTGCTCATAAATTTGTCTTGCATAATCAAACCATTTAGAAGCCATAATACTATTTTCAATTTGCATCTTTCTCGGTTGGAGCTCCTCCCAAAATAATTTGGGGTTATTTGTCCCAAGGAAGATTAGTTCTTCCCTCATTGAAACCATGAAATCAGCCTTTTTCATTCTTAACATCCGCTTGCAAGCTTTGATTTTTATGTTATCTTGTTTGACTCTTTCTACATTCTCCTTTCCTTTTTGCATTCCTTGTCAAACCAAACATTAGCCAGAAAGAAATTTGTTTCGGCCTTTTTTGGCTCTTTTGCACTCTGCAAGTGCCCTTTGAATTAAATGTGTTAATTCGTGACTATGAAGACATTGGATCAGAATTTTCTCCTTCTCATGGAGCCTCTCTAGTTTTATTTTTAAGTTATTACAATTTTATGGAGTTAAAAGAATTCTGCCCTTTGAGAGATTTTGTTGAACACACCGAGTTTTTGACCCTACTTTGTTCTTTCTAGTCCAAGAGAAACTTAAATAAATTGACTTGTGATCCAATTTTAAATCCCAAAGTTGTTCTCCAATCAAAACTTCCTCCATTTTCTCACACAAACCATGCAAGCAAATTACATAATCTAATACACTTGCTCAATTGTAAGTACTATAAGTGAAATTACCAGAGTTTTGCCATCTAGTCAAACCATTACAAATGACTAAAATCGAAATCCCCACATAAAGTAAGAAAATTTTCACCAAAGATATTGCAACCCTTGTCCTTTGAAATTCTTTCCCACTAATGATTACTCTCTTCTATATGTTAGATAGGTTCACAATCTTCTTTACAAAAAATAATTCTAGCTTGCTCACTTGCAATTCTCGCATTAAAATCACCCACTATAAGGACTTCACCTAGCTGAGAATATGTTGCAATATCCACTTTTAAGGCTGCAAAGGGATCTTTGTGGTCAAGCCCTCTACTTTTGTAAGTTTTTGAAACTTGCAGTGCAAAATAACATGTTGCAATTCTGATGTGATTTCCATTTTTTGATATTTTAAACCACATGAACTGTTTATTTGAGTCTTTTGTTTCTAACTAAATGAAACGAGCTTCTTTTTCCCTCACTAGTACCATGATACCCCTGTGTCCTTCGCCATTTCTTGCTGCCTTGTTCCACACTACCATCTTCTAGTACCCTTGAAACAAAGGTGTCTTGCACCCTTCGTGCTCATGTGTTTCTATGAGGCAAATTATGTCTCTATCTTCCGCAATAGGCCCTAACCTAGGTCCTCATCTCCATGGGTAACCTTTGCAGTTCCAACAAACTAATCTTAAAGAAACATGAGTATGACTTGATTGCTATTTGTTTTGAAATACAAGACTCATAGTTGAGTCTTTGTCCCTGCTTTCCCATATTGACCTTGCTACCTGGTTTCTTGCTAAGGAATTTGTTGGCTCTTCTTTATTACCATCTTGTTGCTCTATTTTGGAATGAGGTCCAAAACAGGCTATCACAACTTTAACTTTATAAATCCATGCTCTCTTGCCCTCGTCCCTTGCTTCCCTAATATTTGACATTTCCTCCCTCCTCTCTTCTTGTTGTCTTATAATTAAATCTTCTTCTAGAAAAAAGCGAGAACCCTTCAAGAGTTACTTCTTGCTTAGAATGATATATTTATCATGCAAGCTAGGCGTGATGACTTTTATGGGCCTAACCCTCTCATCATTGATCTTATCCACCCTCCATGCTTGACACATTTATCTTTTCCAAAGCAGTTTATCTTTTAAGAAGTCCCTTGCAAGGTCAAGAGTACATTCATTTTTCCCATAGTCTTTCACCCCTTTAATAAATTATGTTTGTTGATCTATCTTGTCTTTCCTTTCTTTCTCTATTTTTCATGTTGCCAACTCAAATGTTTGCTTTTCTTTCCCCAAAATTGCTAATAGCTCGAGCCCAAGTTTTGGAAAACTTTGTGGAACCTTATTTCCTTTCTTCTCTTCATGGTTGTCTATTTGGGCAACCACTTTCTCTTTGTCCTAGGATGGTTTCAAATTCACCACCTTTGTACTTTCCACCACAACTTTCTTCATGTTTTGCACATCTGTTATTACATGATTTTTATGATCTCTCTCCTGCTCTTTAACTTCTAAAACCTCCAACCTCTTCTTTGCATTTAACAATTCTTTCACATAAAGATAAGATGACTAGGTGAGAGGTGTGGATGTAGGACTATAGAAGACATAATCATCATTTCCTTTTTGTTATGAATAAATAATTCATAAAAATAATAATTATATATATAATGAATGATTAATTGTTAATTAATTATGGAAGGGTTATGGTCAAAAGTGGTGTCCATTCACCTTCGTGGCCAGTCAATGCCTATATAGACACACCACCACGAAGAGTTGTAACCGTAATCAAGTATTCATTTATTAATAAGATATTTATTACACAATTTCGTGTTTACTGCTCCAAGCTTTTGCTGCTACCAGTGGTATTAGAGCCATGTGTTCTGGTCGACTCCGTTGCACATACCCCTCACTGTATCATTCAACTGCCTTTTGCGTTTGTCATCTACACCCTGTTTCACCATCAATACTCCTCTCCACAACTTTCAACCCCTACCTGTTGTTGTTGTCAATCACATTGTCTATCTTGAGTCTACTATAACCAATTCATGGCTCTGTGATTATCTTCTTGCTCGTGCTTTATTTTGTCACCATACTTCCGGGACACCTCCATCGGTCTAATTCATTGTACCTACACTGGTTCCCTCGCCGACTACCATGGTCTTCCATTGGTTCCCAGAGCTCGGCAAACACTGAGATCGCTGTTTCCTGTCCACCGTGGTCAGATCCTTCACTCTTGTTCATCTTTCTTTTTTTTCCTACTCGAGTGTCACGACCGGTTGTCTTGCCCCCTCTTCCGTCGACATCCAATTCTCATGAACATCACCTTGTCTCATACTTCGATTGTGTCGTTCGATCATACTTATTATATAATTCATAACTATATAAAGTTTAATGATTATATAAAATTAAAAATTATCTAATTATAACTATATAGTTTATAAATTATATAATTAATTTAGTTATTATGTTATTATTATTATATTATATATATAATAATAATTAGTTAAAAAAATAAATTATTATTTAGTTAAAAACAAACCATGTGAGTTTTGCAAAGAAGAAAAACAAATCTCAGATGGGGCATAATGATGAAGCCAACTCAAAAAAATATCAAGAAGAGTTAGGAGAAGGAGAAAACAAGGTAATCGAAACTCAAGAGGAACTAACAAGCGATGTAAAAAAGATAGGTAACATTGAGAAGATGTTACAAGGAATGCAGAACCAAGAAGAAAGAGATTTTGATTACCGTTGGCAAACATTCTTGAAATTGAGGGATGAAGACAAGCATGAATCAACCTGTAAGGTTAAAGAAAAAGAATAAATAATAGATCCGTTAATATAAAGGGGGAATTCATTATTTGTTAATCCCTTAAACACTCAAGAACCAACATAAAGCCCCAAAACTCCAAATAGCGAAGATCCTCCAAATCATGAAAGACCACAAATGCCGCAAATTCACTTCTCTGGTAGCCAATACTATACAAGATTTCCAAAAAAAGACTATCAACAAATTAAGGAGTACTCAAGTACGATGGCAAATATCATAAAGTTGCTATTGTTTGGGTTAATCAAATGGAAGCTATTTTTGAATCAAACCCACCACTAGGTGAACGTGAGAAAATCATGACAACTTCCAATAATTTAGAAGCATAATCATATGATTGGGTCTTATGGTGGTTTGAAAAATGTGATGCCCGCTTTGTTCATCGAAAGAAGTTCGTAGATGCTTTGCTTAAAAGATTCTTTGACGACGAAGAAGATGATATCTACGAAAAATTTGTTCGTCTCAAGCACAAAGGGTTTGTAAGTGAATATACCCATAAATGGGAAGTATTAGCTACAAGACAAAGAGGGTTTATTGATGAACAACTTCTTAAAATGTATAGATGTGGACTTAAGGAATATATTCATTCATAATTGAAATTATATAAACTCAAAACCGTTGAAGAAGCCAAACATGTAATGTAGCTTATTGAACAAAAGTATAAATTCAATAAATACAGTAGTTCCGAAAAATGCTACAATTATTCAAAGGGAAAATTAAGTAAGAGCTCTCTGGATAAGTCTAACAAGTATACCAATAAATATATTTACAAGTATACCAATAAATATACCAGTTCCGAAAAATCTTGCAATTATTTAAAGGGAAAATTAAGTAAGAGCTCTATGGATAAGTCTAACAAGTATATTCCGCCTTAGTTGCGTGAAGAAGGGAACCAATATTCAAGCTCTAAAAAAAAGGAGGATGGAAAACACTGGAAGTGTGGGGAAAAATATTCACTAGGACACAAATGCAAACGCAGAAACTCTACAATTGTGAAGTAGAAAAAGAAGAGGACACCTCGAGTAGTGACTCAGACAAAGATACTAATAAGGAAAATGAAGCTTTGAATTCGGAACTAGAGGAAGAAGATATGCCAAGAATTTCCCTAGCCGCAATCACTTGAATTGCACAACCACAAACCCTAAAGTTAAAATGACATATTAAGAAAAATAACGTCATTGTATTAATAAATACATGAAGCACCCACAATTTCATAGATGTTAATGTAGCAAAGAAACTAAACCTATTTGCATATCTCGTAATAAATATAAGAGTTATGGTGGAAAATAGTAAGAAAATAGATGGAGTTGGGAAATGTCACAAGGTTATATTGCAACTAAGCGACTATGAAATGGAATCCTGCTTCTACATAGTATCCTTGGGAGGTGTAGATGTTGTCTTAGGAATTCAATGGTTACAAACATTAGGAACATACTCCACAAACCACCAGAAGAAATTCATAAAGTTTAAATGGTCTGGAAGGAAATATAAATTGTTCAGTTTTCAAGCTCCCCCTACTGAAATTGTTTCCACACAACAATTGAAGAAACTTATTTGAGAGGGAGCACCTACATTCGTCACACAATGCCAACAATTAGAATTGCTATCTACGAAAGGGATTCAACAACAACATGAGGTTACAACCTTCATCTTGAAATATAACAAACTATTTCAAGAATTTCTTATGAAATTTCCTTCACAAAGGAAGATAGAACATATCATTGAAGGCAAACTAGATGCGGCACTTATGAATGTCAAACCATACCACTATCCTCATCATCACAAAACCGAGATAAAGAGACTAATCCAAGGCTCACTAAAATGTGAAGTTATTACAAAGAGTAGAAACCCATATGCTTCTCTAGTGGTACTAGTTCAAGAGAAATATGGGTCTGTTAGACTTTGCATAGATTACTGAGGATTAAACAAAATAACTATTAAAAAGAAATTTCCAATTCCATTTATAAATGAATTGTTAGATGAGCTCCATGGCGTAAAGTACTTCTCAAAGTTAGATCTAAGATCATGTTATTACTAGATTCGAGTATGATTGGAAGGTATTGAGAAAACTGCATTTAGAACCCATGAAGGACATGAATGAGTTCAAAGTAATTCCATTCGGGTTAACCAATGCACCAACCACTTTGAATCCAAGCAACAATGAATGAGCTTTTTTGCCCATACCTTCGGAAGTTTGTACTATTTTTATTTGACGACATCCTTATCTACAACAAAACTTGGAAGGAGCATCTCAAGCATTTGGAAGAGGTACTTTCCTTACTAGAAGAAAATCAATTTCTGCCCAAGTTGTCAAAGTGCACCTTTGATAAAGAAGTTGAATACCTCAGACACATCATATCCAAGGAAGGAGTTAGAGTAGACCCCAGTAAGATTAAGGAAATCAAGGAATGGGCAAGGCCAAAAATCATATCGAAATTATGAGAGTTTCTAGGATTAAAAGGATATTATCAAAGGTTCGTAAAATATTACGCACATGTGACTACTCCTCTAAAAATCTATTAAAGAAAAACTCCTTTAGTGGGACAACAAGGAAAATGAATGCTTTGAATCATTAAAAGAGATAATGTCATCTACCCTGGTGCTAGAAACCCCAGATTCTCCAAAGCCTTTGTCGTAGAAAGCGACGCTTCAAGATTTGGAATGGAAGCGGTACTAATGCAAGAAAATCACCCCATAGCTTACGAAAGTCGAAAGCTCAATAAAAAGGAAATCTTGAAATCCACCTACCACAAGGAGATGATGACCATCATTCATGCATTAAACAAGTGGCATCAATACTTATTAGGAAGCAGGTTTTCAATTCACACAGATCACAACAGTCTATAATTCTTGTTACAGCAAAAGACCTTATCAACAAAGCACCAAAAATGGATAGAGAAACTCTCTACATTTGACATGGAGATTTTACACAAAAAGAGAAAAGATGATGTAGTTGTCAATGTTCTCGCACAAAAAGATGAAGATACCACAATGTGCTCCACATTGGTAGTAGTTCCATATTGGTCGGATGAGATTCATAATGAATATGCTAAGGATCCAGACTCCTGTTCAATAATCGAAAACATCAATTAATACTCCAACATTGAATGGAAAAATGACATACTATCATATAAAGGTAGAATTTCTTTAAGTCCGTCATCCAAATTTAGAATAAAGGCTCTAAAAGAATCACACAATTCCCCTGCATCTGGGCACGTCGGGTTCTTCAAAACATACTACAACACACATCAATCATTCTATGGGAAATGAATGAGTAAGGAAATTCAAAAATACATTGTTGAATGTGACAGTTGTCAATGAAATAAAAACGAAAATGTTCCAACTCTTGGATTTCTACACCTTTAACATATCCCATATTAGAAATGGGGGGACATATCAATGAATTTCATCGACGGTAAGGAAAATATATTTGTTGTAGTGGATGGACTCATTGAATATGCACATTTCATGCAAGTCAAGAAAACAGGCTCAACCAAGCAAATTGCATAAGTCTTTTGCAAGAACATCTACAAGCTACATGGTCTACCAAAGGTCATCATTAGTGATAGAGATGTAATATTTAGGGAAATTTCTGGAAATATTTTTGCAATCAAGCTTGGATAACCCTTAACATGAGTTCATCCTACCACCCACAAACAAATGGCCAAACATAAATAGTAAATAAGTGTTTGGAAACATATCTTTGATGCTTCGTAACTGATAAGCAAAAAAAATGGTCTCAGTGGTTGCAACTAACAGAATGGTGGTACAATACCACCTATCACACCTTAGCCAAAATGACACCATTCCAGGCTCTATACGATTAATATGAACCTCCAAAATGGAAGGATTTTGCATTAAATGACTCAAAGGTTCAAGCAATAAGGAATCATTTGGAAGAAAATCAAAAGATTGTTGGAATATTAAAAGAAAACAAATGTGAGCAATAAAATGAAATAACAAACTGACAAGCACCAAACAGAAAGAGAATTCGAGGAAGGTGATTGAGTCTTCTTTGAAACAATAAGGGAAGAACAAGTTGGCTCCAAAGTTTTATGGCCCTTTCCAAATAATCAGGAAGATCAATGACGTTGCTTATAGACTGAAACTACCAAATAACTTCCAAATCCACAATGTACTTCATGTTTCATGTCTCAAGAAAATGTTAAAACAAAACCAATTTGCTAAGACCGAGATACCTGAAGTGGTTGAAGAAGGAAGGATCGTCCTAGTACCCGAACGCATCCCCGCAACCCGAGAAAAAGTATTACATTCCAAAACTATTAGAGAATACCTGATCAAGTGGAAAAAGATTCCTTATGGGAAACAAAGAAGCTCCGACAACATGATGTCTGCTATCTCATCAAACCATAGTGCTAGTACAAGGGGAACAACAAATCATTGCTGTCTCAGCAAACCACAATGTTGGTATAGGAGGAACAACAAATCATTGCTATCTAAGCAAACCACATTGCTGGTACAAGGGAAACAACAAATCATTGTTGTCTCAGCAAACCACAACTCTGGTATAGGAGAAACAACAAATCGTTGCTATCTCAGCGAACCACAGTGATGGTACAGGGGAAACAACAAATAGTTTTTCCCAGCCACACGGTCTGTAAAAAAAAGTTTTAAAGATCCCTCCATAACTCCCCAACCAAAGATGTTTTTGTAAAATCGCTTGCAAATTACCAAATAGACCCTGCTCTGCACAAAACCCAGATGCCAAATTTCAAATTTCGTCTTCATTTGATAAGAAATTGACCCACAAATTTGATGACAGTTTTCCCTTACGAATTTTTCTTTCTTCTGTTGGCTTGATACATAGTGCTTTGTATTCTCGAATCTGTGTAAATGACTCTTTCCAATACACAATATTGGGTGCAAAAGCATTGGATTAGAAGATTAACTGAAATGTGATTCTCCAGGTTCTCATTTAAATGTAAAGAAATGAAAAAATACAGTGCATGAATTCCTCATTCAACACAACAATTTAAAGACCAAATCAATTTCAATCTCTAGATATTAATATTATGGTTCACAAACCTCACAAGCACGTATGCAAATAACTCTCACACATACTTACAAATTTCAATTTGCTGATAAAAAAACACTGGTCTAAAAAATGTTGTTCAGTTAACTTCAATTTCACACTGAGAAAAAAAACAACCTACCTCTCTCTCAAACAAAAAACTTTCAGCCCAAAAATGTTCCTCATCTCTCAAAAACTAAAAACAACTGTCCAAGAAATGAGTTCATGGATGTGAACCAATTTCCCTTGGTCCTAACTACCTACTAACTATAAAATCGTTTCTTTTAACTAGATATTCCTAACTAATCATAACTGAATATCAACAACTTTTCACAAATAAACTTTAAAATGTTCTAGCCTTGACATGTGATCAATCCATCACATTGCTAGACTCTTGGTTTGACTTTAATAATTTACCATTTTTATGTGCTCGGCCTAATGCACCTGCATTAGAATCCCTAAGAAAGAAATTTTTATTGGCTCCTGCTCATAAGATCTTCTATAGAATGACTTGCTTTCTGTAGTGCTGCATCATCCATCCAAGTAGAATCCTCCATCGGATGGTCTTTCCACTTCACAATATATTCCAAGTATTCTTTCCTTCTGGTCTTCTTGGCAACACGTGTATCCAAAATATGTTTAGCATCTAAACTCTTTGCCACATGCATTTTCTTTAGCCATTGATGTTCCTTTTCTTCATCCTGGTCAAAATTCCGAGAATCTTGATCCGCATCACCGAATTTTTAGGGATACAAATTTGCTACATTAAAAATGGGTGAAATGCCAATTCCTAGAGAACTCCAGCTCATAAGAATTTGCTGAAAACTTGTGGAGGATCTTACAAGGTCCTATCTTCTTCATTTTCAATTTGTTATATTCTTCCCTTGGAAACCTCTCTTTTCTTAGGTGAGCTAGGACCACATCTCCCACTTCAAAGTTTACCTCTTTCCTGTGTACATTTGCTCATTTCTTGTAGATGTTGCTTGTATCTTGTAATATTTGTTTTACTTGCTCGTGCATCTCACTCATGGCCACTACAAAATCCTCTCCATCAACACTTCTATGCTCAAGCTTTCCCAAGTCTGTTAGCTCACAATTTCCCCTCGGATGCATGCCGTACAAGATCTGAAATGGACTCTTTGCTATGCTCCTATTTGGTCAGTCATTATAGGAAAACTCAGCCTCGGCTAGCACATGATCCCATTGCTTTGGTTGGTCACATACTAAACTCTTCAACAAAATACCCAAACTCCTGTTTACAACCTCTATTTTCCCATAAAACTGTGGATGAAAGGTTGAGCTAAAATTTAGCTTAGTGCCAAGTTTTCTCCTCAAGGTCCTCCAGAAATGTCTGTTGAATCTTGTGTCCCTGTCAGAGATTATACTTTTTGGCAAACCATGGAACCGAACAATCTCATCAAAAAATAAAGCATCACTACTTTTGAAACACAGAATGAAATTAGCCATCTTAGTAAATCTATCCACAACTACAAGGATTGAATCATTACCTCGTTGAGTTCTCGATAAACCTAGAACAAATTCCATACTCACCGAATCCCAAGGTCTATTGGGAATGGGTAATGGCATGTATAGTCCAACATTCTGACTTCTCCCTTTTGCATGTTGACATACCCTGCACTTACACACGTACCTTTATACATCTGCCTTCATCTTAGGCCAAAAATAGAAGTTACTCAGTTGCCCAAGTTTTTTCTCAACACTAAAGTGTCCAACCAACCCACCATTATGCTTTTCTTGGACCAAGTTTTCCCTCATTGAGCAATTGGAAATACATAGCTGATTGTTCTTGAACAATAGCCCATCCTACAACATAAACTCTTTCCATGCACTGTTGTCCCTATTGACTGGATTTGTACACGATGCAAAAGCTTCTTTAAAATCAACATTAATGTCATACAAGTCCTTCAAATAATCAAAGCCTAAAATTTGTATATGAATTTCCTGCACGATTAAGCATATCCTACTCAAGGCATCGACAACATTATTTGCCTTACCACTAATGTGCTTCAAAACAAAAGTGAAATTTTGAAGGAACTTCACCCAATTTGCATGTTTATGATTTAAATTATGTTCTTGCATAATGTATTGTAAGGCAGAATTATCCGTGTATAGAACAAACTCGTTAGGCATCAAGTAATGCCTCTAATGCTTCAAAGCTTGAACCATCACATAAAATTATTTGTGACTCATTTAACTTCTCATTGAAATATGAAATGGGCTTATCTTCCTGGCTTAGTACAACTCCAATGGTTGTCCCACTAGCATCACATCTCACTTGAAAGCGCTGATTGAAGTCTAGCAATTTCAACATTGACTTCTCAGTGATCTTCTTCTTCAATAGTTGAATCTTATCTATATATAATATATATATAATATATATATATATATATATATATTATATTATGTTATTTATTTATTTTTCGATGTTGTTGTACAATAAAATGGCTGCCTATTCTTCTTGATGGTGTCAATGATAGGTGCACAAATGCCACTAAAATTCCTGATAAATTTTCTGTAGAAGTTGGCTAAGCCATGAAAACTTCTCACCTCAAAAATTTTCTTAGGTGAGGGCCAATTTACAATTGCCTCTATCTTCTTTGGGTCCATTTTCAAGCCATCCTTAGAAATGGCAAAACCCAAGTATACAAGCCCACTCTTCATAAACGATACTTCTTCATGTTAATCAATAGCTTTTCATGCTGCAATCTCTCTAAAACATACTTCAAATGTCTTAAGTGCTCTTCTTTAGTTTGACTAAAAATTAAAATTTCATCCAAGTAAACAATGACAAACTTACCATTGAACTCCTTCAAGACTTCATTCATCAACCACATAAAGGTACTGGGTGCATTTGGCAAGCCAAATGGCATGACCATACATCGTAGAAGCCTTCATTGGTCTTGAAAGTTGTCTTGCACTCGTCTCCTTCTCTAATCCGAATTCGATGATAACCACTTTTCAGGTCAATCTTTGAGAAGTAAGTTGCCCCACCCAAGCAATCCATCATATCATCCATCCATGGCAATGGAAACCTATAATGAATGGTAATCTTGTTGATTTATCTAGATTTAGTGCACATTCTCCATTCTCCACCCTTCTTTGGACTTAGTAATGTAGGTACGACACATAGACTTAAACTTTCTCTTATTAGTCCTTTGTCCAAAAATTCTTGCACTTGCTTCCTCACTTCCTCATTCTCTTTGGGTGTCATTCGATATGCAACCTTGTTCGGAAGACTTACTCCTAGTATCAAGTCTATGTGATGACTGATGCTTCTTTCGGGTGGAAATTCACTTGGCAATTCATCAACTACAATATCATGAAACTCATGCAACAATTCCTGAACTTCAATAGGTAAATCTACAATTTCAGTGTGAAGAAGTACTACCTTTGGCTTGCAAACCACTGCATAGCTTACCTCTTCTTCTTCCATCTGTTGTAGAAATTCCTTTCCACTAAGTAGCAGTACTTTCGGGTTTGTTTCAGTTGTACCTTTCTCTTTCAATGGTACAAGAGTGTGCTTGATGCCATCCTTTTCGAACTTATAACAATTGCTCTCTCCATCATGTGTCACCTTCCTATCAAACTGTCATGGGTGACCTAAAAGAATGTGACAAGCATCCATTAGCATTATGTCACAGAGCACCTTGTCTTTATATCTGCCTATCTGAAACTTCATGCACCAACAATTGGTGTCCTTTTTGCAACCACGATACCTTATAAGGTGTGGGGTGCTTAATCATTTTCAATCCAAAATTTTCCACCGTTTCTTAGGAGACTAGATTGTCCGTACTTCCATTGTCAATCACCAATTTGCAACATTTTCCTTTTGCCTTACACATTGTCTTGAATAAGGATTTCCTTTGGATTGGTTTAGCAGTATCCTTTTCTAGTTTGAACAAGACTTTTTGCATCATCAACACCTCTCCAGTCTCTGGCACATTCCCTACCTCGGGTACTTGTGCCTCTACTGCCTCGATTTGAGCTATGTATGCACCTCGTTGTTCCATATTGTCATTCTCAGGACATTCAAAAGATTGGTGACCCAACTTGTTACATCTGTAACACCGATAGACAGTCTCTCTGCCTCTTCCTTTACCTCTACCTCTCTGGTAAGGTCTTCCTCCTCTGCTACCACCTTCTTTCTCTGACTGCCCTTGCTGATTTGAGTTGCCTTCATCATTCTTTTGAGCAGGAAACTTTCCTCTTCCATTTCTCTGTCCTTTCCCTTTGGAAAAACCACGTCCTCTACTAGAGCTTTGCTTCCTAGCTATCTTTTCTTTTGCCTTCAAGGCACACTGGTATGCTTCCTCTATTGTCCTTAGAGAAAGTATGTTGATTTCATCTTGGAGATCTAACCTCAAACCATTGATATACCTTGTTGTCTTCTCTAGGATATCTTCTACATACCCTGCTCTCAAATTCACCTTGTAAAACTCTTCGGTGTAGTCCCTCACTCTCATTATCTTTTATTTAAGATTTTGCTTTTGTTTGTAAATAGTTAGTTGGTAATCCGTTGGCAAGAACTTACTCTTCATCTTTGCCACATTTCTATCCTAGCTCTTGATCAATGTTTTGTCCTTCTTCCTTCTTTCAGCCTGTACATTGTCCCACCATAGTGCACCATGACCTTTTAACCTTGTCACAGCAAACTTGACTCTCCTATGCTCGTTAATTTCCTCGTACTCAAAATACTTGTCCATCTAACTGACCTAATCTAGTGGATGCTCATCTTTCAAATTGCCATCGTAAATAGAGATTTCAGGCTTTGGCCTTAAACTTGGGCCCAATACTGCTCTCAACAACTTAATCTCAACAGATTCTTCAATAGGAGTTTCTCCTTCTTCTTCAAGTTCCTCTTCGGCCTCACTAACATCTCCACCTTCAAGATCTCATTGTCTCCCTACTTCTATGGCTTCTAACCGAACTTGTAGTCTCCTTATCTCTTCCTGGAGTTTTGCGTTACTCGCATGCTTGCCTATGCGAGCTTGTGCCCTTCCTTCTCACCCATTCATCTCTCTATACTGTAGAGACCAACAATGTTAAGGCTCTGATACCACAAATTGATGGCTACTATCTTAGCAAACCACATTGCTGGTACAGGGGGAACCACAAATTGTTGCTATCACAACAAACCATAATGTTGGTACATGGGGAACATGAAATAATTGCTATCTCAGCAAACCACAACGCTGGTACAGGGGGAACAACAAATTGTTGTTATCTCAGCAAACCACTATGCTGGTACATGGGAAACAACAAATTGTTGCAATCTTAGCAAACCACAGTACTGGTACAGGGGAAACAACAAATCGTTTTTCCCAGCCACGCAGTCTGTAAAAAAACAGTTTAAATATCCCATTCGTAACTCACCAACCAAGGATCTTTTTGGAAAATCACCCACAATTCACCAAATAGACCCCGCTCTGCACAAAACCCAAATGCCAAAATTTCGAATTTCATCTACCTTTGATCAGAAATTGACCCACAAATTTGATGACGGTTTTCCCTTACGAATTTTTCTTTCTTTTGTAGGCTTGATACATAGTGCCCTATATTCTCGAATCTATAATGTAAATGACTCTTTCCAATACACAATATTGGGTGCAAAAGAACTGGATTAGAATATTAACTAAAATGTGGTTCTCTAGGTTCTCATTTAAATGTAAATAATAGAGAAAATATAGTGCATGAATTCCTCATTCAACACAACAATTTAAAGACCAAATCAGTGTCAATCTCGAGATATTAATATTACGGTTCACAAACCTTAGAAGAACGTATGTAAATAATGGTCTCACACACACTTACAAATTTAGATTTGTTGATTAAAAAACATTGGTCTAAGAAATGTTGTTCAGTTAACTTCAATCTCCCATAGAGAAAAAAAACATGTACTCCTCTCTCAAAAACAAAAAACTTCCAGCCCAAAAATGTTCCTTCTCTCTAAAAAACTAAAAACAACTGTCCAAGAAATGAGTCCATGGATCTGAACCAATTTCCCTTAGCCCTAACTACCTACTAACTATAAAATCCTTTCTTTTAACTAGATATTCCTAACTAATCTTAAATGAATATCAAAAAATTTTCACAAATAAACTTTAAAACATTCTAGCCTTGACATGTGATCAATCCATCACATTGTTAGGCTCTTGGTCTGACTTTAATAACTTATCATTTTTATGTGCTCAACCTAATGCACTTGCATCACAACATTACCCCTGGTTACCTCTACTTTGAGGACAAATCAATTCTTAAGGGAGGGGCAATGTTTTGAATAAATAATTCATAAAAAACTAATTAAATAAAAATAATATATATATATATATATATATATATATATATATATATATATATATATATATATATATATATTATTTAATCAATTATTAATTGTTAATTAATTATGGAAGGGTTATGGTCAAAAGTGGTGTCCATTCACCTTCATGGCCAGTTAATGCCTATATAGGTACATTGCCACGAAGAATTGTAATAATCATAAAGTATTCATTTATTAATAAAATATTTACTACACAACTTTGTGTTTTCTGCTCGAAGTTTTTGCTGCTAACACTTTTCCTCTAGGCCTGTTTTTGCCACATGCTTGCAAAGGGGACTTGTTTGAATATTTCTTATTGCAAGGGGCCCAAGTACTTTCCCTTTGAGACCACCTTTTTTTCTCCCATTTTAGATGGTCTATTATTCACTTCAAAATGCCTCGATATTGTTTGATATTGACCCAAACCCACTTTCCTACTTTGGCTGATGAGGTAATTTTCACTTGTCCTAGATCATTTGTTTCCATCGGTCCTGAAATTTCTTGCTTCGTTAAACATAATTATAGTCAAGAACATATAACCCCTACTCAAGATAGATGATTTGTTGGATAAGTTGTAGCAAGAAAAATACTTCACCAAGTCTGGATATCACCAGATTTGGGTTAGAGAAGAAGATATCTAGAAATTCGCCTTCAAAACTAGATAAGGTTTATATGAATGGTTAGTCATGCCATTTGGCCTATGCAATGCTATAGCTATGTTTATGAGGTTAATGAAGGATATACTGCATCCTTTAATAGATTTATATATTATTGTCTATTTGGATGATGTACTGGTATACAATGCTACCTAGGAGGAGCATACCTCACATTTGACTCAGGTTCTACAGATTTTAAAGAAACACCAACTTATAGCAAATATTAAGAAGTGTGAGCTTGCATAACCGTCTTTGGTGTATTTGGGTATGTGATAGGTGAAGGGGAATTGAAGATAGATCCTTCCAAGATGGAGGTCATCATGAAGTGGCTAGTGCCCACTAATGTTTCTAAGGTTAGGACTTTTGTTGGGGCAACATAGTACTTGAGAAAATTCATAGCCTTACTTTCAACATTAGTAACACCACTTTACACCATAATGGTAATTGGAAAGAGTGTGTGGAAAAGGGTCAAAAAAAACCTTTGAGGAGTTAAAGAAGCAGATTAATCAAGCACCAGTTCTGGCATTGCTGAACTTGCAATAGCCCTTCGAAGTGGAGACATATTCAAGTGGATATGCTATGGGAGTGGACTTGATGCAAGGAGGAAGGCTTGTATGATACCACTTTGAAGTATTTCATGGGGAGGTTCTCAACTACACTACCTACACCAAGTGATGTATGCCCTAGTGGAAGCTATGAAGAGGTGAAAACACTATTTGATAGGAAAGAAGGAAATAATCCACACAGATCACTAGCCACTACAATACTTGTAGACCCATGGTAAGCTACAACAAACCAGACATTACAAGTGGATCGGGGTTCTACAATAGTTTTATTTGGTGATCAAGTACAAGAAGGGAAACACAAAGAAGTTGGATGACATGCTTTCAAGACCAATTATAGGTCACTACTTTGCACATGGAAATATTCACCCATGATGCATATAGAGAGGCATATTTAGAGGATGAGGACTTCAAGGAGGTGTTTTAACAATTGGAGAGCTAGAGTTGTACTTGATGGTAACAACATGGTTGATTACAATCTATAGGATGGGTTTACATGTTGGATAAGTTATGTGTTTCTAAATGTGAGCGATTGCATCTAATTAGAGAGGC
Source organism: Pinus taeda (assembly GCA_000404065.3). NCBI lineage: Eukaryota > Viridiplantae > Streptophyta > Pinopsida > Pinales > Pinaceae > Pinus > Pinus taeda. Next base: position 53,507 of record APFE031339661.1, on the reverse strand, counting down.
ACACACCTCCAAGGTTGTACGTAACTTTGGTGTAGGGAAGAAAATGGTCAACTTGCAAAGGTATGTGTATTGGCCCAAGATGCAAGAACAATTAGATAGGTTTAGAAGATGATGCATGATTTGTTGTACTAGCAAGCCTCGTAATAGGAAATAAAGTCTATATCATCTCTTAACTATACCCACTCATCCTTGGGAAAATATATCCATGGAATTAATGGGAGGTTTACTAACAACCAGGAAGGGACATCATTAGTTTTTCATGGTAGTTGATAAATTCAACAGGATGTGTGTTTTGATGCCCTGTAAAAGATCATAAATGGGAACAAAGCAACAAATTGGTTCTATGGACAGGTCTGGGGCACTTTGGGATACTAAGGAGTATCATTTCAGATAGGGACACAATATTTCTTAGTGCATTTTGGACTATACTGTGGGAGAAGATGGACATGAAGTTGAAGAGGCCTACAACATTCCATTCATAGACATATGGGTAGATAGAAGTAGTTAACAAGGGTTTGGTGCAACTTTTGAGGGGTTACAATCAGAAGCATCCAAAGACCCAAGACATAAATATGGTATATATAAAACAATTTTATAACATAGCAATTTACACTTTTATTGGTAAGTTCCCATTTGAAACTTATTTTGGATATTTTCCACTTTCACCTTTGGATATTGCATATGGGCAACCAGGAGGAGTGAGGGAGGATCTTACAATGGATGCCTTAAGGGAATAAAAATGTTGAGAATATTAGGCAAATCCATATACAGGTAGATGAGACATTGCAAAAGTCATAGGAAAAATACAAGTCATGCACAATAAACACAAAACAAAGAATTCCTGTAATTGGGAGACAAATTATGCTTATAGTTGAATAAGGAGTAACTATAGGATCCTGGTAAGAGAATCATAGCTCTGTGATATGATGCCTTTGAGGTACTAGAAAAGGTGGGAGATAATTCCTAATGACTTAGTTTACCCCCATACATGTGCATTTACTTAATTGTGAATGTAGAGATTCTAAAACTCTACAAACCTTCCATGATGGATCAAGAAGAGGAATAGTTCCTACCTTCTGTGGAGGATTTGACACCATATGATTACGCATAGTTAACAAAAGATACCAAGACATGGATAACATGTCCTTTGGAAGATTGAGTTGAAAGGACAACTTCCAGGCAAGGCTAAATGGCACACCTTAGAGAAGGTGGAGGAAAAATTTCCTCACCTAATTCAGTAGAAGCTTTTGTGGACCAAAAGCCTCCCAAAATAGGGAGGTGTGATATGGATTGGATCATTATATTGTTTGTCATCCATCTGTCACTTCCAGAGTGGAAAAATTGGAGGAATTAGTTCATAGGCCTAATTTTACTAGCGGGACACAGTTTGGCAAATTGGGGTTTGAAACCTTCCAAAATAGTTTGAGGCATCAAACAACATTTTTTTGGGGTAAAATTTGTTGCTTAAGCACGATATATTTTTGTGTTATTATGCATGGAGAGATATTTCCAACAACGTAAGAATCACATCAATTAAAGTTTGTATGAAAAGTTATGCCACTCATAAATTGAACTTCCTGTTTTGACCACCATAATTCAAGAGCATGCCATGTTAACCCCTATTATTCATGAAAAAGGGTCTAGCCACATGATCATGATGAAGACTCTAGAAGATTCGATATTATAACTCTAGTTAAGAGTTGAAGGAGCCAAACCTAATGACTTGTAGCTTATTGGGTTGTGTTATAACCAAATCACTAGGAGGAAAATGGTTTCTATTCTATTTGAGTGCATTTTGTTCCATAGATAAGCATAATAGTCGAGAGGGATAAGGAGAGAGCAAACATAGAGGATCTTTGCACTATAGCAGCCCAACGACCACATGGCTCATTTCTTTTTACTAACATCTATTTTCCATTCAGAGAAAGAGAGCAAAGCAACCTCACCTTCTAGTTGGGTTTTCATCCGAAAAGGGTTTCACAGGATATATCTTGTATCAATTGTATTTTTAGTTTTAAGTTCTTTGTTCTCTATTTTTTGTATGGTTATAATTTTCATGCATACATAATAAACAATTATTTAGAAATCTAAAGAGAAATAAACCTTTAGTGTAGATTTTGTGTTTTTGACATGATTTTATCATATATGTTGTGACAAGCTATCTAGTGGAATATCCATGACATTTTATGAATCACAAAGATGTGTAATTTGTGTAATATGGATTTTGAGTAAAATATTTCAACATCACACATACACACACACACACACATAGAGAGAGAGAGATTCTATCCCATAGATATATTCTTTCTACTTCTCAATATGAGGGGAGTGTGTATTTAAAAATATAATAATAACAAAAGAAAATTTTAACGTGGACAATGCAGATTATAAATACAATATTTCAATGATCCTATTGAGTACAATATTTCAATTTCAACAATGTATATTTTGTATAAAACAAATGAAAATAAAAAATTCCTTATCATTAACACATTTTATTAGTGTGTTTCTCAAAATGAAGGAGATGTGCAACTCGTTCCATGCTCATAGAATTAACACATGGTGTGTGTGTGTGTGATCCCTTGAGGTGAAACTATCTTTTATAGTGCAAACCCTAAAGAAAGGTTTACTCCTCTAGAGATGATCCCTTCTGAAACTTGATAGATTTGGTGTTAACATGTATTGTTGAAAGTTATAAATATAAGAGGTTTGTACCTCTAATTTAGATTCCTTTTGACACTTGATAGAATTGGGGTTAACATGGATCTATGTTGGTAATAATCACATTCTACATGACTTCTTATTATGTAATTGTTTTTATTTACACCCTTATCTATCTTCTCCAACCTCATATTCCTTATAATATGTAGGGCTTGCTTGAAATAGATATGTTCGCTTAAAGATCTTCACACTTATGGTTGAAAGAGGTATTTTCCTTTTGTCACATCTTATTTTTTTTGTTCGAAGTTGATATGAACAAAGTTCGTTATTGCACACAAATATTTAATATGTTTTGAATATATATAAATCCATATGGACAAATATAAAATGTACACAAGCAATTGATAATAGAAAATGTGACGATAAAAAGTATAATTGGGGTCTCATTTATATACGTAAGTGCGAGTGTCCATCCATAAGGAGTCATGTATTTTCATAATTATTAATTATATTGTATTAATTATTATATAATTATCTATATTTATATTATACATATTTATGTTGTAATTCTCGAAGAATACTAATGAAAACACTTTTTAATCTAGACTTTCATTTATGATGTCTTTGTATGATTTTGATGTTGTCATGGTAATGACACTAGATGATACACAATTCTAAATGTTGAACATAATTGTTGAACTATAAGATTATCTAACCATCCCAATTCGATCCTTTTTGGAACGTTGTGCTTATAAGCTTTTCAAGATGAATTGTTATCATACGACTTGATAATGTTGGTATCAATATACTTCAGAAAATATGTTAATTGTTTTCCTTATGATTAATACTGCTACCTTGACTGATTAATGTAAATGCTCTTGTGATGAGGATATCGATTAAGGTGTCTCAATAGTGTTTCATTTCTTTTCTTCTCGAGTTTTATTTACTCTATTCATTCTTGTTGCATCATTAATTAATGAGATTTTATCATTACGTACACTTAGCATTTCTATTATTTGTAATGTAATATTTGTGTATGTTTTTAGTTCAATTGGTTTGACATCCTTTTGAGTCATAATATTAATGAGATATGTATGTATTCACTTCTTAATGTGGACATGTTTACCTGAAGACTTTGATGATTTTGTGTGGACAAATTGTTCTATTTTGTTTTCCAATGACTATTTCATAACCTTCTTGATTTTTGCAAGTAATTTCCAGCCACGATTTTTTAAGCAATAATTTTCTTCGATTTTATCTGAAATAAGTTTGTCAAATTCTTTCTGCATCCTTGATATTGACTTTTGATTTTCTTGAAGCATCACCTTTGAGATGTCTTCAAAGTATTCTGATGAAGATATTATCAATTTTGAATTTATTATAATGTCCTGGAATGTCATCATCTTCTTGTTATAGGGAAACACTAAAAAATTATTCTTTGTAATTAAGATGGACCCTCTTGATTCCATCCGAGGTGAACTGAGAATAATGTCACTGTCATCATAGAATGAAGATTTAATGGTGAATTGTGAGACAAAAGTATAGTCCCCAATACTTAGTTGTAAATTGCTTATGTCATATTGTTTTTCATCCTGTCTATTGTGTCAATTATATTTGACTCGGGAACCACTAATTGGTTAGCACATTTGATATTATAATAGATGTCATGTTGACTAGGAGAGATAAAGATAATAACGTCATGTCTTGCAATTGCTTCTCTGACTTGAAATTGTGTGAAAACAATTTTGCTAAAACTTTTTGGAAATATTCCATTACTACTCTCAAGTTTATTTTTTCAAACTTAATTTGTGATTTAGGTGTTATTGATATAATGTCCTTTATCCACTTCAAAACAATTAATTTCACTTGAACTTTAGCCCTTAATATTCTAACACTTTTGTGACTTAGGTGTTATTTATATAATATCATTTATCCACTTCAAGACAACTAATTTCACTTAAACTTTAGCCCCCTAATTCAAGAGTAACAAATTTTTACACTTCAAAATTTTAACAATGATGAATTCTCTTTCTGTTTTCCTTTTATTTATTTATAACTTAATATGCTTTACTTTATATTGTTTTAATAATAATAAAATTTTAAAGTTCCCTTACTCTAAATTAGAAAATTTTGACTAATTCCGCTTTTTTTTTGGGATATTCCCTTATTTTTGAATATAATATATATATATATATATTATATCTTTCTTCACCTTTTAAATATATATCTACTTACATACTTTTCACTCTTTGGATAACTTCCTATACGTAAAAAGATAAAAACTTGTTATTCATGTAAGGAGATATTTGTATTTCTAGTGCTTCAATATTACTGCCATACATAAATTATAATTCATAGTTGAACTTAGTCATTGTCGTGATCTGCCACAAGGGAAACTAGATCGACGATGATGTGGGTGGCTAACTAGTATTCATAAACATACAAATTCTCTAACAAGTCTACCTCTAAGTCATTGGCAGATAGAATAACAAATTTACAATATATCATTTCACAGTTATAGTTGGCCATACATGTCAGTCCAGGAGACTAACTCCACAAATGAATTGTGTTTGTGCATTAAGAGAAAACATGGATATATAGAAGGAGAAAGAGACTATTGGGATTCATCTTCCATTGTCCCTTCATCCTCTAATTTCCCTTATTTTGTTATTTACAATATTTACATGGATTTTCCTAATCCCAAAGATTAGGTGTCAACATTCCCCCCCTTAATATGAAGGGGCGTTGTTGAGTCCAAGCATCATTTTGAATCTTTCAAACTTTTCTCTTCCAATCGCTGTGGTGAACATGTCTACAATTCGCTCATTTGTTGAACAATGTCGGATTAGGTGTCAAGATTCCCCCCCTTAATATGAAGTGACGTTGGTGGGTTCAAGCATCATTTTGAATCTTTCAAACTTTTCTCTTCCAAGCGCTTTCGTCAAGATGTCTACAATTTTCTCATTTGTGGAACAATGTCATAGGTGGATTGTCTTGGCCTCAACATGATGTTGAATCAGATGATACTTTGTATTAATGTGCTTGGTTCATCATGGAAATTTGGGTTCTTGGCCAAATTTATTGCACAAGTGTTGTCAATCAAAAGAGGAGTTGAATGCACTTGTTTTTCCTGCAAATATTCTAGAATTTTCCCGAGCCACATAATTTCCTTTGTTGCTTCAGCTACTGCCACATATTTTTCCCCAATTGTGGAATTTGTTGGAACTTATTGTTTGCGTGACCTACATGAGAAAGTTCCTGATCCAAGACTCATAACATACCCTGAAGTAGATACTCTAGTTTCTTAATCTCCATCATAATCTAAATCAGAGTATCCAATCAAGTTGAATTCATCCGCTTGTGTATACTTGAGTCCAAAGTCTTGAGTTCCCTTCAAGTACTTTAGAACTCTTTTTGCAACAGACCAACGACCCTCACAAGGCTTTTGCATAAACTTGGAGAGGATTCCAATAGAAAATGAAATGTTCGGTCTGGTAGTAGCTAGGTAATTAAGACTTCCTATGAGTTTTTTGTACTTTGTTGTATCCTCAAATTATTTTCCTTCAGTGGACGTGAGCTTTGAATTCTGTTCCATTGGAGTTTTCAAGGGATTGCACTTAACCATGCCAAACATGTTCAACATATGTCCAATGTACTTCTTCTAAGAGAGGAATATAAACTGTGGATGTTGTGTTACTTCAATACCAAGATAGAGTGAACATAGCCCAAATCTGTCATTTCAAAACCTTTCCTCAATTCTTTCTTTATGGATGCAATGTAAATCTCATTGTTCACTATCATCAAAACATCACCTACATACACCACAAGATAAACAAGTATTTTGCCAACTTTCTTGACAAACAAAGTTGCATCATCAATATCATAATGTTTGAAATTTATTTTTAGAATATGCTTAGTCAATTTCTCATTACCAAGCTAATTGTGCTTGTTCGAGGCCATACAAGGATTTGACAAGCTTACATACTTTGTGTTCCTGACCCTTCACAACAAATCATTTTGGTTGGGACATAAAAAGATTCTCTTTCAAATATCCATTCAAGGAATCATTTTTACATCCCTTTGATGGACTTTCCAACTGTTCTAAGCTGTTAAGGCAAAGAGAGTCGGGATGGTAGCCCATTTTACTATGGGGGAAAAGTATCCTCATAATCAACCCATTGCTTCTGTGCAAAACCTTTTGCCATGAGCCTAGCTTTATGCTTTTCAAGTGAGCCATCTACTTTATACTTGTTTTTGAAGATCTACATGCACCCTATTGGTTTGGTTCCCAATGGAGGATCAACCATCTTCCAAGTGCCATTCTTTATCAAAGCATCATATTCTTTCTACATCACTTATTTCCATTCATAATGAAAATCGACTTCTTTGAAGGAAGTTGGTTCGAAATATGTAAACAAATTTAGTTCACAATCATAAGAAACATCCATATTAACAGGTGAATCATGGTCATCTACATCACCTCCATTATGTCTAACAAAGCTTCTTGTCCATGCCTTTCCAACCTCACCAGGACAAGCAATTTCAAGTGTCATTGTGAGCCATTTTGGAGGACCTTTCTGAGATGGCCCGGGTTGCTCGATTGATTGATATGGGGCTGAATCAAGATTTAGCCTCCCAATTCTTTCTATCACATCCCTTAGAGTGTCATCTTGATTAATGGTTGGAGCTTCATGCAGGGGGAGAGAGTGCTTTAAAAGTATATTCCACATATTGATCTAGTATAGGGATCCCCCCTTCAAGATGTGGAATCTCATTATCAAACTCTTGAAAATACTTTGCATGTTCAAATCTATCCAAGCAATCAAGATGTCACTCAACAACATTGTTAGTCCTAGAAGATTCAAGAAAATATCACATCTCTAGGTATTATAAAATTCTTATTTACTTCATCATAGACACAATATTCTTTGGAGGTATCTGCGTACCCCAAGAAGATACATTTTTGACTCCTTGCACCGAGTTTGTTTCTTTGTTCCTTAGGTATTAAGGCATAACAAGTGGAACCAAAAACCCTGAGATGCCTCACCGAAGGAATGTGGCCATACCACATTTCATGGGGAGTCTTGTTTTTTAGAGCATGAGATGGGCACCTATTTTTTATATACACAACACATAGAATTGCATTAGCCCAAAACATCAACTTGAAATTCTTGAAAAACATCCTTGAACGTACCATATTTAAGATTGTCATGTTCATTCTTTTAGCTACTCCATTCTGTTGGGGATTATAAGGCATGGTTTTTTTATGTTTGATCCCATGCTGGAGAAAATAGTTTTCAAATTCATTTAAAGTATATTAATTTCCGTTACTAGTATGAATAAAGCCAATATGAGATTGTGCATCATTTTCAATCCATGCATGAAAGTTCTTGAATGTTTCAAAAGCTTCAGATTTGTTCTTCAATAAGTATACCCAACACATTCTGGTGTAGTCATCAATAAATGTCATCATGTATTTATTACCATTTGTAGAAGGAACAAGTATTGGGCCACACAAATCAGAATGAACGAGTTCAAGATTTATATGTGCGCTAGAATAAGAATCATGAAATAATTGTTCTTTGTGATTTCCTAAGATACAAGCATCAAATTGCTTTAGTTTCATAGGAATTATAAGCAAACCAGTAACACCATTTTTCTTCAACAAACAAAGGTTGTGATAGTTCAAATGTCCAAATATAGCATGCCATAAAAGACTTGATGGAAGTGTAACTTGATCATAATGAAAATTGCATGAAAAGTTATGTGCATGAGTAGAGGTTCTTTGCAACTTTATAAATCTTTCTTCTTCTATCCCAGTCATGACAAGTGAGTTGTCCGATGTTTTTCTGACCTCAACCTTGCCATCAAATATGTGAATGGAATGTCCTTGTTGGTGGATGTGGACCTGTTGACCCCCCATTAATGTTTATTCATAATAATAATGGGGACCATTTGTTTTGATCTAAGTGTATAATTTTATCTTTAATAAACACTTAGGGCATTAGTTATGCATAATAATAATAAAATATGCATTTAAGAGAACAACAACAACCTCCACCTAAGCCTTCAAAATATTGGAATATGCGAAAAAATACTTCTAAGTTACTTAGGTACCCCAGAACCTCGTAGATATTATTTATTTAAATTATAAAACTTTCCAAGGATGCGAGTTTTCGGGATCCATGTCATCACTTTTTTTAAAAAGGTTGCGCTCAGAAAAGTTGGCCTACACTTCCAATTATGTGCTAATTTTCCTTTATAAGGAAAAGGACCCACTTCCGACAGTTCGCTCTATTAATATTGTTAACCCCGGAAGCCTATAACCTTTTAGAATTTCTATTTACAAATACCTTATGGGCATACGGGTATCCAGGTTCCATGTCACCCTAACATGTATATGGCCCACATTCCCATTATTTCACATTTTCAATTCTTTTTGCGATATGTGTCCCCTCTCCGTTTTAAAGGCCTACCTACTTTGAAGCCTATGACATTTTCCAAATTCCAATTGATAAAATTTATGGGTATCTGGGCTTTTGAGTACTCCTATCTCGCATTCATTCATCCCGTTCCTTATTTCATTTCATTATGGGATTTTCCCCTCTGGACTATTACTTCACTAATGCTCCTCTATTGCCTGGATACTTGGAACCCCATAGAATTTATTTATTTATTTATTTTTTGAATCCTTATAGGATTTCTACTCCAGGTTTGTGATGTGACATCCTTCACGTGGACCCCCACCTTTTCCTTGTACAATCAACTTAACACTTTCATTTATGGGTTGTGTTGGCACATTTATGGTTAGAAATTAGTTCGTTTAATATGTTTAAACCGTTATTTTACTATTCTGTTCTATTGTTTTCCATAAAATCTCTCCTCTGTTAATCCTTCTTCTGTTTGTATAGGAAATCTTCGATTCCTCTTCCTAAGACGAAATGAAGAAGGCTCAGGAAAAGAAGAAGGCACCTGCACAACAACCCACTGGTCCATACATTGAAGTAATAGATGAAAATCTTTTAGGCACAGGGCTCTTTTTTGATACAGTTTGTACTAGAGAGGTAGGGTATTCTTCTTGGGAAAATATTTACAAATATTTTGAAGACGAAGGGCCCCATGTTACGGTAAATACTATGACAACAAATGATGAAACACCCACCTTTGAAGCAACTCCATAATATGTAACAAATTCCTTCCTGCACAGAATTGGAGCGAGGCCCCAACTCATGCCATATACATATATGGTTAAATGGATCGTGGAGAATGTGAATATCACTGAGCAAAAGTTTCATACTCAAAATGGTACCATAATTGACTCGTTCATGGTCAAGGACCTTCAAGCCATGTATAACTTGTAGATTTTTATTGTAGATTCAACAACTTCTGTGATATGCTAAAACACAAGACAAGAATCTACTCTACTCTTTAGGGAAACCAAAATTGATCAATGAAAACAATAAGGAGAAAAAGAAGAATATCAATCGCACATAACACAATATTTCTTTGGGGAAAGCAATTGCTAAAAACCCTGACTATCTATATTGTATTCACCAAAAGATTTGAGAAGAAAATACAATGCTTATTCAACATGAACAATTCTTGCACAAGTACAATCTATCTCTCTGCTTCACAAGCCATCTCAAGCTAACACTTATCCAATTCTGATGCCTGCCAAGCCCCTACTTCCTTTCGTAATTCCTGAGAGAAATACTCCGTATTTAATTGGGAAATTCTCCACCCATGACTGTGCAATCCATCCATAGGCCCTCAACTAATTGCATACACCATCTATATAACTCGTAAAATTATACAAATGATAGTACACTACCCCTGAACTCTAATCTCAACTGGGTCTTCCTCTGAACTAACATGCATGAGTTATTTATGAGTGAATCATCAGTTAACTAGTGTGGTAATGAGGATGCACTAGTGCACTTCCCCACTACTAGATTCCTACTAGTTCCTCCAATAGTTGGAACAAGTTTAACTAACTATAAATCAGTTAGACTGATTTATCTAATTAAAACTCCAAAGAACTCAACCTAGGCCCCTAAAGTTTAGGTATCACTCTACATGGCTCTAGATAGAATTCCAACTCGAATTTCCTAAGTGAATTTAACTTAATTAACTATTACAAGTTGCTATGAGAATATAATTTCGATTTAATTCACAATTTAATTAAAGGAAAAATTAAATTAGAATTTCTAGATTCCATTTTTAACATTTCTTCTTGTTATTTCAAAACACCCTCTCGACAAGAAAGGAATTAAATCTATCCCAATCTGGTACCTTTAGAATGTTCTGCATGCAACACTTCTCTCTAGTGTTGTTGCTACTTCAACTTTTGAAACTGAAAAAGCATCCAAACTGAATCAGTTTGATGCATCTGTCACTAGAGTCTTTGATTACTAATAGCTATTACACTATCTACTAAAATCTTTGCTCTTTTTCTGACTCTGCACTATTCCATCTGCACTGCTCCCAACTTTACTCTGCGATCCCTAGTATCTGACTGTTGCTAGTATTTTCCTCTGTCTCTCTACCATTTGACTGCATCAACTGCCACTAATCATTCCTACTACTGTGTATTGTGTGCTTCCGTAGCAAGGTAATGATCCATGAGACAAAACATCTCAATGGACCTTGCCCAAATTTATTCACTCTTGGGACTATTACTTCACATTGCCCCACCTCTCATGTGGAGGTATGGATGCATGTGCTCCCTCTTCCCACTTGGATCAAAATTCCCCCCTACTAGAGGTCTCCACGTGGTCTCCTCTCTGCTTCCCTAATTGTGGTTGCTCCACAACTTTATGAGGCTGCTTCTGAGGCTTCTTCTGGGGCTGCATGTTGAGAGGTAATTCACTCTCCCTCTCAACCACCAAGTCTTTAACCTTTCCCTTGCTACTCAAGGCTTTGTACCTCAAGTGCATACATGTTCCTGACTCGCACACCGAAAGGTTTCACCTATCCCGTGGTGATGTGTCTAAGGAAAACCTTTCCCTTACTAAAAATTACATCATATCCATGGTCTTCCAATACGCAGTGGAAACAAGATTATTCTTTAGTCCTGGAACATCCATCACATTTGTGATTCTGAGAAGGGAGCCAAACTCCCTGTGAAAGGTAAATGTACCGATGTTGGTCGTGCTATACCTCCCATCATCTCCAAACTCTATGTGTTGCTTGAGGTATTTCTCCTCGAAGTCACTGAAGAGATCTTTATTCCCCATCATATGTAACGAGGCACCACTATTGAGATACACAAGCTTCCCATTATAGTGATGGCCATGCATATAATGAGAGTGAAATCAAGTTCAAATTGTGAAGCTAGAGCTTCGCTTGCTGCTGCTACTACAGGCTCCTTCTTGCTTGCTTTCTTCTATGGGAAATTTGTGGCATAGTGCCTATACTCGTGACATTGAAAACACTTAATGTTCGATAAGTCCTTGTCTTTCTGCCCTACTCACCTTGGGACTTATTTCACTTGGATTTATTTTCTTTGGTGACTAATGCAAAGTCTTCCACATTTTTGGGAGAGGTCCCATCTCTGGTGTTACACCGAAACTCTTCTTGTACCAAGTCTAACCACATCCGTTCCTAATTTGTTAGCTTCTCCCTCCCATTACCTGAGTCCTAATAGTTGTGCCAACTCTTGATAAGTCCTAGGAGAGCTAGGTTCACCATATCGTCTTCGGAAATAGTAATCCTGACACTTCCAAACTCATCTCGACAATGGGTGAACTTGGTCAGTACTTCGGAATTGAGTCGCCCTTCTCCATCTTAATCTTTCTAAGTTTTTCCTTCAGTGCCAACTTCCTATGGTCACTGTTATTTTGAAACAGGTCTGTCAATGCCTTCCAAATTGCGTATAGAGTGTCCGTACCTTGGGGACTCGAGACAATGTGGTCTTGAACTCCTTCCAGGATAATCCTTCTCACTTTTGCTGCACACTTTCTCCATTTAACCAGATCTTTAGCATCAGATGTTGGAGGCTTAGGAATGTCATGATATATGAATTCCTTGAGGCCCTTGTCTTCCAGCACTACCTCCATCCCATCTTTCCAAGATATGTAATTCGAGTCACCCTCCAAGTCATACTTAAGTCTCAGGCCGTAGAATGACATATTGCTGAATCTGAAGTATGAATTGCAAATTCGATTTCACTTGCACACCAAACATGAATTCTCCTGTTCTATACTATCTTCAGCTCTGATACCATGCATATTTTTACTGTAGATTCAACAACTTATTTGATATGCTAAAACACAAGAAAATAATCTAATCTACTCTTCAATGGAAACCAAATTTGATCGATGAAAATATTAAGTAGAAAAGGAAGAATATCGATCACACATAACACAATATTTCTCTGGGGAAAGCAACTGCTAAAAACCCTGACTAACTATATTGCATTAACCAAAATATCCGAGAAGAAAATAAATTCTTGTTCAACCCGAACAATTCCTGCACGAGTAAAATCTATCTCTCTACTTCACAAGATAGTTCAAGCCAACACTTAGCCAATTTTGTCGCCTTCCAAGCCCCTACTTCCTTTCATAATTCCTGAGAGAATTAGCTTGTATTTAATTGGGAAATTCTCCACCCATGACTATGCAATCCATCCATAGGCCCTCAACTGATTGCATGTACCATTTGTACAACTCGGAATATTATACAATTGAATAGTACAATGTCCCTAAACTCTAATATCAATTGGGTCTTCCTTTGAACTGACATGCATGAGTTATGTATGAGTGAATCTTCAGTTAATTGTTGTGATATTGAGGATGCACCAGTGCACTGCCCCACTACTAGACTCCTACGAATTCCTCTGATAGTTAGAACTAGTTTAACTGACTATAACTCAGTTAGATAGAGTTATTTAATTACAACTCAAAAGAACTCAACCCAGGCCCCTAAAATTTAGGGCTCACTCTACATGACTCTACATAGACTTCCATCTCGAATTTCCTAAGTCAAATAAGTCAATTTAACTTAATTAACTATTACAAGTTGTTATGAGAATAAAAGTTCGATTTAATTCACAATTTAATTCAAGGAAAAATTAAATTATATTTTCTAGATGATATTTTTAACATTTCTTGTTATTTTCAACACTCCCTCTTGACAAGAAAGGAATTAAAACTATCCTGATCTGGTACCTTTGGAATGTTCTGCATGTAACACTTCTCTCTAGTTTTGTTGCTACTGCAACTTCTGAAACTGAAAAAGCATCCAAATTGAATCAATATGATGCATCTACCACCAAAGTCTCTGACTACTACTAGCCACTGCACTATCTACTGAAATCTCTGCGCTTTTGCTGACTCTGCATTGTTCCATCTACACTGCTTCCAACTCTGCTCTACGCTCCCTAGTATCTGACTGCTTCTAGTCTCTGCCTCTGTTGCTATGACATATGACTGCATCAACTACCACTAATTGATCCTGCTATTGTGTACTGTGGGCTCCCGTAGCAAGGTAATGATCCATGAGATAAAACATCTCAATGGACCCTGCCCAAATTTATGCACTCTTGGGACTATTACTTCACATCACCCCACCTCTCACCTGGAGGTCTGGCTGCATGTGCTCCCTCTTCCCACTTGGCTCGAAATTTGTCCTATTGGAGGTCTCCACTCAGTCTCCTCTCTGCTTCTCTAATTGTGGTTGCTCCACAACTTTCTAAGGTTGCTTTTGAGGCTTCTTCTAGGGCTGCATGTTGAGAGGTAATACACCCTCCCTCTCAAACACCAAGTCTTTAGCCATGTCCTTGCTCCTCAAGGCTTTGCATGCATATTGTACCTCAAGTGAAAATAGGTTCTTGACTCACACACTGATCTTTTCACCTCTCCCATGGCCATGTGTTTAAGGAAAACCATTCCCTTACTAAAAATTAGATCATAGCCACGGTCTTCCAATACCGTGACAGAAACAAGATTCTTCTTTAGTCCTGGAACATACATCACATCTGTGAATCTGAGAGGGGAGTCAAACTCCCTATGAAAGGTAACTGTACTGATGTCCATTGCGCTATACCTCCCATCATCTCCAAACTCTATGTTCAGCTTGAGGTCTTTCTCCTTAAAGTCACTAAAGAGATCTCTATTCCCTCTCATATGGAACGAGGCACTGCTATTGAGATACACATGCTTCCCATTACAGTGTTGGCCATGCATGCAATGATAGTGAAATCAAGTTCGAATTGTGAAGTTAGAGCTTCACTTGCTGCTGCTACTGCAGGCTCCATATTTCTTGCTTTCTTTTGTGGGAGATTCATGGCATAGTGCCCGTACTCGTGAGAGTGAAAACACTTTATGTTCGATAAGTCCTCCATCTTGTCGCCCTCCTCACCTTGGGACTTATTTCCTTTGGATTTTTTTTCTTTGGTGACTAATGCAAAGTCATCTTCCACTTGTTTGGAAGAGGTCCCATCTTTGGTGTTCCGTTGAAACTCTTCTTGTACCAAGTCCGACCACAGTCGTTCCCAATCTAGTAGCTTCTCCCTCCCATTAACTGAGTCCCGATAGTTATGCCAGCTCTTGAGAAGTCCTAGAAGAGCTAGGCTCACCATATCGTCTTTGGAAACAATAACACTGACACTTCCAAGCTCATCCCGAAAATAGGTGAACTTGGTCAAGTACTTCGGAATTGAGTCACCCTTCTCCATCTTGATCTTTCTGATTTTGTCCTTTAGTGCCAACTTCCTATGGTCACTGCTATTTTGAAATAGGTCTGTCAATTCCTTCCACATTGCATATGGAGTGTTCTTACCTTGGAGACTCGAGACAATGTGGTCTTGAACTATTTCCAGGATAATCCTTCTCGCTTTTTCCACACACTTTCTCCATTTAGCCAGATCTTTAGCATTAGATGTTGTAGGCTTAGGAATGTCATGATCTATGAATTTGTTGAGGCCATTGTCTTCCAACACTGCCTCCATCCTATCCTTCCAAGCTATGTAATTTGAGTTGTCCCCCAAGGAATACTTAAGTCTTGGGCCGTAGAATGACATATTGTTGACTTTGAAGTATGAACTTGCAAATTCGATTGCACCTGCACACCAAACTCGAATTCTCCTCTTCTATACTGTCTTAAGCTCTGATACCATGTAGATTTTTGCTGTAGATTCAACAACTTATGTGATATGCTAAAACACAAGACAAGAATCTACTCTACTCTTCAGTGGAAACCAAAATTAATCAATGAAAACAATAAGCAGAAAAGGAAGAAAATCAATTGCACATAACACAATATTTCTCCGGGGAAAGCAACTGCTAAAAACCCAAACTATCTATATTGCATTAACCAGAATATTTGAGAAAAAAATACAATGCTTGTTCAACTCAAACAGTTCTTTCACAAGTACAATCTATCTCTTTGCTTCACAAGCCAACTCAAGCCAACACTTAGCCAATTTTGTTGCCTGCTAATCCCCTACTTCCTTTTGTAAATCCTGAGAGAATTAGCTCGTATTTAATTGGAAAATTCTTCACCCATGACTGTGCAATCCATCCATAGGCCCTCAACTTATTGCATGCACCATTTTTACAACTTGGAAAATTATACAACTGAATAGTAAACTTTCCCTGAACTCTAATCTCAAATGGGTCTTCCTCTGAACTAACATGCATGAGTTATTTATGAGTGAATCTTCAGTTAATTGGTGTGGTACTGAGGATGCACTGGTCCTCTTCCCCACTACTAGACTCCTACTAGTTCTTCCAACAGTTAGAACTAGTTTAAGTGACTATTGTTTTTAGACTGAGTTATCTAATTACAGTTCAAAAGAACTCAACTTGGGCCCCTAAAATTTAGGGATAACTCTACATGACTCTAGATAGACTTCCAACTCAAATTTCCTAAGTCAAATAAGTCAATATAACTTAATTAATTATTACAAGTTGCTATGAGAATAAAATTTCGATTTAATTCAAGGACAAATTAAATTAGAATTTCTAGATTTTATTTTTAATATTTCTTGTTGCTATTCTCAACATCATTTGTGGAAGCACAATACACCTTCAATAAGTAGTATGTGCATGAATTCATTAAGAAGCACGAGGAACCTATAGATTCTATCAGAGATTGGATAAATGACTCGAAAAAACACACAATAGAGGAGAGTGGTGAGTACTCTATAGACTCATTTGCGTCTCCAATTAGTCAAATTGGCACTATATTATGTATATTACATGCATATCCCAATGTATATAAGTTTCTTGTTTTGTGGGTCTCTCTAATTGATGGGGCTTATGAGGGTGATATTTTTTATTGGGCCACTATATTATCTAATAACCTAGCTAGACACATTTTGGCTTTTCCCTCCTCTCAGAGTGTCATTGAGAATATAATCCCTCCATTTTACATGCCATCTTACATCATGGACTATCTCTATTTTTCTCTAGATTTTATAGCCATGGGATGGAAATGGACTCTTTATAACCCCTCACCAATTCATATTTATCACATTATACTTTGGGAGTCCAATTATTTTGGCCATTTTTTATTAGATTTTCCACCGAGTCATCATCCCTATCTATGAAATCATATTTGGAACCAAACCTCCCGGAATGTCCCCAGAAGCCATGGAAAACCTCAAGAAGATTGGGAATTGGTTTGGTGAGGATTCGTTTACATATACCAGACCCTTGGGAAGTTACACAATAGCCCATGTATTGCCCCTTTACATTCTCAACAAGATTTTGTGCATGGAAGTAACTTACCAGATAGTAGGCCATGGAATTATCAAGGCATTGGAAGATTCCAACAAAAACGTTTGGCCTAAGTTCCCTCTATATTTTTGGTATTTTATCTTTAGACAATTATGGTCATGCTGAGAAAGAGATGCAACCAATTGAAGCATTCAAGTTAGCCACTATCCTGGCTAGGGCATATGACCCTAGCAGAGTAGCAAAACAAGTTTCTCTAGCCTCTGGTATCAGAAAATATCTTCATGAGGAACATAGATTTGATGACTTATTTGTTGAATCATCTTCATATAATATATTCTTGAGTAGTTTAGATGAGACATTGTTAGTGAAGGAGCGAGAACAATTTTTCACTTTCAGAAATTCAAGATTGGCTCCTCTGCCTATAGAATTATTGCAACTTCCCCTATAAAAACAAGCCTCTCTGAAGGACACTAGGGCTTCTACTCAACAAGAAGCTTCCTCTAAATAGTGGTTCCTCCTCAGCAATAGTAACAAACAACAACTAGTTCTTCAAACCTTGGTGGAGAAATTCATACAGTAGATCCTAAGATGGAGAAGGTATGGCAAGAATTTGATGAAATTCTTAAACAACCGAAGCAAGAGATGTAGGAAATAATTGAAATAGAAAAAGAGACTACTTATTTAGAGACTACTTAACAAAAAAATATTGTGAATGACCCCATCATTATGCATAAAAACATGTCAGTGGAGTCGATATCTAAGAAGACGCCAATGGCCACTCAGCCTAAAGTAGAGATTATTCCTACTAATCATACTTCTGATATCTTCCTCAATATTGAGGAATTTCCTCCAATGGACATATTTTATAACCAAATTCACAAAGCCATAGTCAAGAGAGGTAGAAAGAAGAGGAAAATAGATGAATCCCAAACTTTGGTCCCTGTAAAAGCCCCTCAAACCACTTCTCTTGAAGTTCTCTAGAAAGGTTCCCCTATTTCTCATGCTTATGAGCTTGGGAAATTAACTTAGTTACAGTTGTCTATGGCTGTGCAACCATGGATAAATAAATAGAGGTGCAAGAATTGCTGAGAGAAAAATATGAAAATATTATTGCTATGGAGCAGGAATTCATGAAAGAAAAAGATCAATTGAGGGCACAATGATAAACACAGTCAAACCAAAAGGATATCACATTGGAAGGACTGCAAAAGTAGTTCAATGCACTTCAAATTCAACATGCAGAGGAAATTAAGTCAAAGGATGGACAACTAAGGGAATCACAAAAAAAATTGGAGCAATTGTAGGTCAAGACAACCCATTTAGTGAAATTCAAATAGGAGACCTATGACCTTAATGCTCAGCTCCAAAGCAACAACAACTTTCTATGAGAAGTTGGATTTGATTCCTGTACAATGCAAATTGGGTAACAAATTGACTGATGATCTGGTGGATATGATGACATATTATGGTGAATCAAATGAGACCTCGATGATTTGTTGAAACGGAAAAACAATTTCGGGGGAAATAAATCCGACTTTCCTAAAATTGATGAAATGTAAAATTCAATCATTTTCAAAGGATGGAAAGTCAAGGTTCGTTTGGTGAAGAATCTTATCAATGATGCATGAGAGTTATCAAATTCCGTATTTGAAACCATCAACGATTCATTTCTTGAATCAAATATGATTCCCAATCATCCAGAAGAATGCTTTCTAGATGTACATCGGTTGCTCAAAGATTAGCTTGAGGAGACGGCAAAGTTTGTTAAGAGAATTGACCAATTAACTAAAGTTAATCTTGTACTTAATTGGAAATTCTTGGTCAAGCCTCATAGTCATTGGCTTGTTTTAAAGAAACTCACTAATACTACCTTTGAAATGCTTCCACCTTTAAAGCATGTATCTTTTGCAGCTAGGTGCAAATCAAGCCTCATTCCTCTCCAGAGCTGGCAACACTTCTAGATATTCAAAGGCTATGACAACAGATTGTTGCCTCGTCTTCAACTAGTTGAAAGTTGTTACGACCTTTTGCTTTTTATGCTAAGCTTGTTATGCTTTAGGTGAGCATTTTTAGGGAGATTAGTTTGACTCCTTTGTTGTAAAGAAAACTATAAATCTCCCTCTCGAACTCATTGTAAGGGGTTCTGAATTTTGGAGAAAAAACAAAGCTTTTGTTGCACTTTAATATAATATGAACCAATTTCAATTCTAGTATGAACAAATTGCCAACAATATAGGTAATTTTATCAGATTTGTGTGCATTCTATTTTTAAAGGAATTGTTTTAAATATTTAAATATTGTTCACGTATGTGTTTTTATAAATTCTAGCATAATCACTTTTGATGTGTGAATTACTTTTATATAAGATACATTGAACAATGAAATTTCTTTTTCATATGTTATGAGCTTATAATTAATTTAATTTCATTAATTCTTTAATCGATTTTAATAATGTTAATTTCTGAGAATATTTATTGTCATGAAACAACGTGATCTTTCTAGCAAATATGATTTGATATACCCGCGTAATAGTAATTAGAATAGATTAGTTCTAGTTTATATCATTGATTACACTAGTTTATCATTTTATCATTTCCACCCATTCCATCCATATACAAGTAGTTTTTCATGGATAACTGGACCCAAATTGCTCGTCAAAGCTACATGCTTCAACAAAAAAGAGTCTGATTTGGGGCTTTGACAGGGTGGATTCCCAAATGTTGACGCAGTTAGTTTTGGCTATCAACAAGGCTAAATACAACAAATTTCTCCTCAACTCTGATAGGTAGAGTACATCATGTAGAAGAAAATCTAGAAGACTAGGCAGTTTGAGCCTGATGGTGTCAAGCCCTAATGGCTTGAGTTTTGACTTGCCTGCGAAGTAGACTGCTCCATCAACATTGTTAGTGAATTCGTAAAAGAAATATTTTCTGAAAGTCATGTGGCAAGTTTCTCTTGAATCAAGCAACCAATAATCTTTCCATGAAGGAAGTGAAGCATTAAATAAGTCTTCAATTATTCCAATGTTGCAATGTGCCACAACATAATGAGTAGACTCGAGTGCTTTACCTTTCCCTTTGTCTGATGATTTCCTTTTCTCTTCATCCCTTTCCTGTCTAATCCTATTCCATGAGAGCTTACATGTAGAAGCATCATGTCCATTTATATTACACCTTATGCAATGAAGATCATACATCTCTCCTTGGAAATGTATGCCCCCCTGCCTCTAAAATTCTTCCTTCATCGTCCTCTTTGACCACGTCTTCCTCTATAAGAATCTTGTCCTTGATTCTTCTCTTTTTGTGCAAGACATACAACTTCTTCATGGACTTAGTAGTTGTTTTATTCTTCCCAAAAGATTTTTATCTTTTAGCAAACTTGTCCACAAGAGAGTAAAAAGAAATCTTTGAAATTTTGGCACTACCTTGTAATGAATCAAGATAATGGGAATAAGTGGGATACAATGCCTTGAATAAAGCAGTGAGAGGAACATCCATTTCAACATCAGTGGCTTTTATGTCATGCATAATGGCTCTTATTTCAGAGGCAAAGGCTAGAGGGTCATCATCCTTCAATTCTAAATTAAAAAGTTTGATCATAAGCTAGACTACTTCAAGCTCAAAGTGAGAGTCATATAATTCTTTCAGCTTAAAGCACCAAAAGCTTCTATAAAATGAGTGATATGATGGATCACCTCTTCATTGATGTATGTTGCAATCAAGGCATATGCCTTGTTCCTGTTTTCCCAGATAACAAGATCTTTTCTAGAAGTGGGCTTCTGAGAAGGATTACCTCCTTCTCCTTCAAAAAATCCTTTCCACAACTCATTGAAAATAAAGGTGCGATTTTATCTTCTAGGGCTACTTATGGTAGTTCTATTTTTTGAAGAGAACCACTCCAACTATATAGATAAGTGAATGCATCATAAAATCTTATCTGCGCCCTAAATAGTCACAAATCTGAAATGTCTCTACAATAAATTGATATGTCTTTTATATATAAACCATCCAACTTCTAAATCATATAATGGCTTCAAAAACTCAACACGACCCTTTAAAAACTCATATTAATTCCCATCATATATCTTATAGACTTAAAAAAGGAACAATACATTTCATAGATTTTATGAACCATACCACGACCTTTTAAAGGTTATCATATGCCCACACTAAAAGTATTTAAAAAGATTCAGTGCACTTTTCAATGGATTCCCAACATTAGAAACATCCATATGCAATTAAGTTATCGAATTGTACACAATTCATATATATGAAGGGAAATGACTATTCAACACAGTATTGAAACCACTAACCTCAAATATTCCAACACACATATGGACATACACATAATGCACCAGAATTATATATAAGGAGAGCAATGAATTATGGATGTTATGAAACCAGCTCAAGAAAAGATAGAAAAGATAGATCAACGCCTTAGAATTCAGCCTCTTCGGGGGGGCAACCTCCTTTACATTACATAAATGAACAATTCTTGGATGATTCAAATGACAAAACCTTCTTTCTATATATAGGAGTCTAAGGAGTCACAATATAATCTAGTGGACCTAACAATAATAATATAAAGCCACAAAAATAACAATAGAGGGATTCTATGGGGCACAATAATAACAATATGGGGGCAATAGGGGCACAACAATATGAATAAGGGGTATAACTACAATAGTAATGGGGTAATCACTAGTATTATAGGGACCCAACATGCCCCTTGCCTTCAAAAAAGTGTTGTCCTCAACGCTTGAGTAGTTCTGGATACTTCTGCATAAAATTCTCATCCTCCCATGTGGAATCTTCAGCAGATAAGTTCTTCCACTTGATAAGATACTCGGAAATTGATCGAAATTTCGTAGCTGTCGAGTTCTTGTTTCTATGATTGCTTCTGGTTCCAATATAATTTTTCCTTCCTCGTCAAGTTCTGGCAATATTGTTTGAACTGGGATCTTATCGCCTATAACCTTCTTTAAACATGAAACACGGAAAACTGGGTGCAATCGAGAAGCTGTAGGAAGCTCTAATTTGTATGCCATAGTACCAATCTTTTGCAACACCTTGTACAAACCATAATACTTTGGTGATAATTTATTACCCTTCTTAGGTTTCTTGAGGGACATTTGTTTATATGCTTGTAGCCATAGGAATACCCAATCACCTACATCAAAACTTCTTTCGCTGCGATGTTGATCTGCCTGTTTTTTCATTCTATTCTGTGCCAACACGAGGTTATCCTTTAAGAGTTGGAGGACTTGTTGT
The DNA here is from genome assembly GCA_000404065.3 of Pinus taeda. NCBI lineage: Eukaryota > Viridiplantae > Streptophyta > Pinopsida > Pinales > Pinaceae > Pinus > Pinus taeda. Next base: position 30,895 of record APFE031339661.1, on the reverse strand, counting down.
TGATGTTCGATGTGATGTTCCACTGCTTGAACTTTAGAATTTTCTCTTAAATGTGATGTGATGGATGGTGGTTGATACCCATAAAGTGCCATAAATGGGGTCATTTTTGTTGTTGTATGGAAGGAATTGTTATACCACCATTCAGCTAGAGGCAACCATTTGACCCATTGTGTCTGTTCAGATACAAAGCAACGAAGATATCCTTCCAAACATTTGTTTACTATCTCAGTTTGCCCATCAGATTGAGGATGATAAGATGAGCTATGAGCTAACTGAGTACCAAGACAAGAAAATAATTCTGTCCAAAAATTCCCAGTGAAAATGGGATCTCCTGTCACTTACAATAATCTTTGGGTTTCCATGTAGCTTTTGAATTGTTTCCATAAATGCAGTAGAAATTGTACTGGCTTTAAATGGATGTGATAATGCACAAAAGTGTGCATACTTGGTCAGTCTGTCAACTACCACCATGATGACACTCTTTCCCTCAGACTTGGGTAAACCTGTGATAAAATCCATTGAAACCTTCTCCCAACGTTGGCTTGGAATGGATAAAGGTTGTAATAGATCCGGTGTCTTAATTGTTTCAACTTTATTTTGTTGGCAAAACATTCTGCCACAAACTTTTGAATATCTGATTTAAGGCCATCCCAAAAAAAATCCTTCTTAATCCTGTGGTAAGTTTTTAAAAATCTTGAGTGCCCTTCTAAGGGAGAAGTGTGCAATTCGATAAGAATAGTTTTTTTGAGTTGGGAATTCTTACATAGGTATAAGCGATATTTGTACCATAACAAATCAATTTTCCATCTAAATG
>APFE031339661.1:0-21792 GCA_000404065.3 Pinus taeda | reverse complement strand
TTATCTTCAATTCTTCCATCTTATCATCTATGCCATCAATTTTAGCTTCTACGCCTTTCTTTAAACCATCTATATTAGCTTCTACATCTTTCCTTAAACCATCCATCTTAGATTCTGTTGCTTTTTGTGCAAGTGACACTTGTTGCACTTGTTCTTGTAATTTTGATATATCAGCATTTCTTCCTCTTCTTCATGAGTCATGCTAGAGCTTTCAGCTTCCTTACTAGGTGTTTGCATTTTCTTTCCTTGGGGCATCAGTTACGATAATAATGCTCTACTATGCCCTTTGAATTCCTTCAAAATAAATTTTCAAACCAAGCTTAAGCAAAAATTTAAGAAAATCTACACACCTTTTTTCACTTTGTAGGAGCTCGATATTGCCTCTGCTGTATCTCTGTACTTTCCGATCATCTAGTTCTGATTTGTGACCTGTAGTAGCCCTCTGTGTCCTCTTTCCAATGCCACAAGTCTGACCCAAATTGGATTCTCCAAGGAAGAGTTATGCGAAATCTCCCACAGGGACTTGATTATAGACTAGTTCAGTAGAGCGAACTTGTACGACGTGCCACGAGTCACTGTTTCAACCTTTGGATCTGAAAATGCATACAAGAAACTACAGTCCGCCCTTTTTCTGTACCTTCTTACAAAATTTCAATCCGATTCCCAGAGAGAAAGTTATGACGATTTTCCCCAAGTCACCTGTTTGGAATGTAATTCAGGAGTCTGCCAAAAGACCAACTTCCTCAGATCATATCTCCGCAAATATAGCGCGAAAAGCTCTAAAATTTGGACCCAAGATTCAGAGAAATTTCTTCTCAAATGGGTTTTTTGTGAGGTTCTAACATCACAGAAAAAAAGTATAGCGAAAACTTCCACGATGACTTGTTTGGAGCAGCGAAACCCTAGAATCCAAGCTCTGATACAAATGTTATGGAAACCAGCTCAAGAAAAGATAGAAAAGATAGATCAACGCCTTAGAATTCAGCCTCTTTGAGGGGGCAACCTCCTTTAAATTACATAAATGAACAATTCTTGGATGATTCAAATGACAAAACCTCTGTTCTATATATAGGAGTCTAAGGAGTCACAATATAATCTAGCCGACCTAACAATAATAATATAAAGCCACAAAAATAATAATAGAGGGATCCTATGGGGCACAGTCATAACAATATGGGGGTAATAGGGGCACAACAATATTAATAAGGGGTATAACTACAATAGTAATGGGGTAATCACTAGTATTATAGGGACCCAACAATGGAGAACACTAACACATGAAATTTCAAAAGAACCCAAGAATGTACATACCATAAAAAGAATCAAACACACTAGGCTAGGAGCACACGATCTGATTGGTTGTAATCCACGCTCACCACACCAAAGTTTTGTTCAACACATAAATCCATCCAACAATGATGCACATTCATAAAAAAATTCAATGCAAAACTTTTAAAAACATATACTGACTCACCAAATGTAGGAAAGTGAATAATCAAGGAGCCAAAGGGGAGTTCGCTAGTAGAATTTGTGGCAATGGGGCTACGATTTCTTCTCTTTTCAAGGAATGATAAAAAAACATCCATACACAACCCACTATCTTCATAATAGTGTTACGACCTTATGCATATACCAAACTTAACACTCATCAAGGGACAAGTCTTTACATTAATGAATGGACATAGGATATAGAGAATAATGGCAGAGTATTGCAGGGTTACAATGCAAAAAACTAAATTTGGGACCTGTGCTCTGGTACCATGTCAGGCCAGGAGAGTAACTCCATGAATGAATCATGTTTTTTCATTAAGGAAAAACATGGATATATACCAAGAGAGAGAGACTATTGGGATTCATCTTCTAATGTCTCTTCATCTTCCAATTTCCTTTGTTTTGCTATTTACAATATTTACATGGATTTTCCTAATCGTAGAGATTAGGTGTCAACAATATGTTTACTATAAATAAACTAATTTATTGAAACGAAGGCATGAACCAAAAGGACTAGATGAGAACCAAGTGTTAGAAGTTGTTAGTGGGGTTGGATCTTGAGAAGTTGTGCTTGGTGGTGTTGGAGGTTTGAGACCACACTACAGGCTACCTTCCTTATGTGTTGAACGGGTGTTGAGGTTGACCAAGCAGGAGTGCTAGTGGAATTGGATTATTTGGATTTCATTGAGTCATGCAATGATTTCATTGTGATCCTCATACTTTTCTTTGAGCACCCTACCTAAGAGTGTGTTCATTTTCCAATGGAGGTGATAGAATTGAGGTGTTGGTTGCATAGTCCCTCATTGTGGCCAGGGATTGGAACCCGACTAGCTACTTCTATTTGAATCTCAGAATTAGAATAAGCATGGAAATCATTAGTGGCTAAGGATTCTAACTATTGGATTTCCATCTAGATTTTTGGTGGATTAGACGAGTGAAAGCTAGTAGTGATCACCTGAGCTTGTGTTTGAGCTCCAGATCTACTTGATGGGTCGTTACCTCTAGACCCCTGGAAAAAGCACATATGTTGGTGGGGCATAGTGTTCGAGAGAGAAAGGAATAAGGAGAGAGAACCCCCATAACAGACATAGACTAATGAAACAAAGCAAATGAAACCAATACAAAGTTGTAAGGATCCTTACTCTCTGCATCTAAGTTGGATAAGGGATGAAATTAGTTAATAATGATGGAGAGGGCAGGTTCAAGGGGTAGCTCTTGGCTGGGGAAACAAACCAAATTATCTAGGACACTCTACTGAGTTTCAAAACCACCAAGATGCCTTGTAAACCATAGCCTGAATTACATCATGCAAATAAAATCAAGTTGAAGCATTTGCTAAGACTCGACATAGTAGGAATTACCCCTATGTTGATGACCCGTTGGGCGTTGGAGTGTTGTAGAGGACACACTATACTCTGTATGTGAAAAATTCATGAGCTAGTAATTTTTGTGATCACTCCCCTTCTCCAAGCTCAAAATACTATCATAAGAGGTGTGCGATGGGGTTCTAATCTAAGGGACCAAGACCTGCATAAACTAGCATACCTAAAAATCCATCATGTAAATATCCCACTTGTGACCTGTAAACACCTTGGAAACGACTGAGAAAACATGAAGCAACGACATGGGATACAAGAGCTCCTAGTGGAAATGAAGGCTACCATATTCATGTGGCGAAATGTGAATTCAGTTGGGAGGTGCAAGTATATGGGGTGGGATAAGGTGGGATAGCCATACCATCCCCCCTATTTAATGTGAGGAGAGGTGGTGGGGTGGCGGCCCCCCCTGTCTGTTGGCTCTATTTTCCACACCCCGATATAGGATGTAGTAACCTATATATTGTTATTGTTCAAGATTTATAATGAATCATCGAGTCACAAGCTAATTCCACACCAAGCTCAAAAAACCAATCCACACTTTGCAGAAACATACAAGTTAATCTAAGTTGTAGAAACGTAAATTCATTCTTTACAGAAAATAAATCACACACAAACCAGATGATGATTTGCTAAAGTAATAAAGTAATACTTTAGGATATAGTAGAGTTTCAAGTGTAGAGATGATGAGATGCAAGGAAATATAAAATTATCAAATTATTCCTTGCTATTAAAAGAAACAAAATACAACTTGGTTTTTGAGCAAAATCATTAAATAATCTGACTGAATTTTGGAAACATAGCATTTTAAGTTAATATTGGATTACAGTAATACAAACCTACGAGTTACAACAAAGTAAAAAAAATAAGATGGAATTGTGATTAAAATGGAATTGCAACATGTAACATAATATAATTTATAGGAATTACAATGATATAAACAAATGGAATTGTAGCAACGTGAACTATTTTAACTACAACAATGTAAGCTAATCAAATTACAACAACGTAAATTAATCGAATTGTAGCAACATAAAAACACAGTGTTAAAATTGGCAACTAGGGCCAAACTCCATGTTGGTCAGCTTATTTATGGCAGCTGATATTTTTATTGGACCCCTCTCATCGAGAGGTGTAGGATTGATCTAAAGATCATCCGATTCTGATAAGTATTTATGGAGATATGAATTTATTTTGATTATGGAATTTTATCAAGCTGACCAGTGACTTGAGTAGGCTCAGAAGCCCAGTAGACATGCCTATTCATCACCTACGTTTTAGTATAAATAGAAGAGGACTTGAAGTCATTTGGTCACACTCTTTATGTGATCTCCTCTCCACGTCTTGGGTTTTTGGTGAAGGAGAGATACAAAAGAGTAAGCTGGGCTAAGTGTATGATGCCCTAGCTATAGTACAAACTTGCCCTAGCCGCAGGTCATAAAAATTCCTATACATAGATCATGGAGACCTTATACGCTATACATATATGCTTCTCATAGTGAATGATATACATTGTTCATAGTGGATACACTGTGGATGTTATACGCTAGTTTCACGCAGTCATAACAAATATGTTTATGCAATCATGGGAGATATTCATGCAATCAATGTTACACTGTCATCGGAGATATTCACACAGTCAATATTCACACTGTACATGTTGACACTAATACATATCTCAATGAGTCTCATATATGCTGTACATGATGACACTAATATGCAGTTATAAAAACTCTTATGTACAAGTCATGAAGATGCTTATCCGCAGTAAATGGTGGAGACCTTATATGCTGTATACGCTAGTATGAGGGATGCTAATATGCCATCATGAAGACTCGTGGCCTTGAAGACAAATATGCTATCAATGATGTCATCCTAACACAGTTGTAGAGACACTTATAAGCTGGTATATAGAGAAACTTATACGCTGGTATGAGGGACACTAATACGCAATCATGAGAGATATGTTCACACAATCATTGTCATGAGAAACACATTCACATAGTTAGAAGAGACATGTTCATCCTTTGCTCATGGATTGACATATAATCGTTGCCATAATAATAGTGATCAAATATATCATTTGCGGCTCAATATTATGACCTGTTCAGGTACTATGACTAGATGGGCAGTAATGTTGATAGCAGTCAATGGTATAATCTAGAATGGAATTGTGTCAACATATTCATTGACATGGCATGGAAGGAAGACTATGTATAATGGCAGAGGGAAGCATGATGTATGGACAAAATGATGTAGATCATGGGCAGCGTGATGTATGGGCAACATGATGAGTAGATCATGGGCAGCATAGTGATGAGAGCATGAGCAGCATGATGGTACTACATGGTAAGGTGCAACAATGGATGAGATGCAGCACTATGATAGGTGAAGGAGTCACCTTAGAGAATCAATTGAAGCAATATGTCTTCAACTGATCTCTGCAGATATCAAAATTCAAAGTGTTGACTTCTATTGTAAATGTACTATCTCTCTCACTTTCTCTGTTGAACTTTGAAGAATGTAAAAGAAGAATTGATCAAGGGTTTCCCCACATCGTGGGGTTTGTCCCTGGCTAGTGCCACATCTTGTGTCCTCTTGTCTTGGCTTGTCTTCTGCGATTTATATTTATGTTCTATCTGCAATTTACTTTAATGCTGATGTGATTGATAATCTGGAAAATATATTGGAAAATTAAAATAAATTGCTCTCGCATAGAACATACCTAAACTTAACACATAGCTAAAGGAATAATATAAACTACAACTATCTACTAATAACAATAGTACTTGATTGAGGGAGCCCTACCTCCTTAAACTGGAGCTAGGCTAAGAAGGCAGGCAAATTCGAATGCTTAGCACACCATTAAGTGAGAAAATGAATTTTAAATTATAATGGAAATGGAGCTACAACAATTCAATCTTTACAATCCAACACAATCTCTGATTTGTCTATTTTTCTAAATTCTTAGTGTACACTCTCTTTTGTACAGAGCATAACCTATCTAAATGAAGTGACTAAGAAGGATGGACAACTGCGAGAATCAGGTTGTTCCATCTTGATACATCGTTTCCCCACATACAGTAATAATTCTATACAATGCTAACTTCATCAACTATACAATATGCATCAAGTGAGTCATCCTTCTATCTCGATAACCTACTTGCTCCTTTTTTCTTTACTTCATGAGAAGGTTGATTGTTATGCATTTGATCGATACAAAGGTAATAATTGTTCATTTGATTATGTAGTTGGCACAACTTTAGTAGAGTTGCAACATTTTAGGTCTAGAGTTTCAACAATGACATAGTTTGGAGTTGTAGCAACATTGGCCTGGAGTTGCAACCATAGATGTAAATGGGAGTTTCAACAATTGGTTAAAGTAGGAGTTGCAGTGATGGATGCAACTGAGAGTTGCAACAATGAGCTAGAGTAGGAGTTGCAACAACAACATGAAAAAGAGTTGCAACTTCAATTGTGAATTAACGTTGTGACCGCAATATGTTCAAAGTTGCAACAATCAGAGTTGCAACAACTAGATTTGTCGCAATAGGATTTACAACAACAACTATGAACTGCAACACCTATCGATGAGTGCTTGTGTGCTCGTATTCCCTATTCACCATGGTCAATGCAAAAAGATAATAATTTCCCATTAATGCATAAGAATAAGCATAGAAATGGCATATCGAGGTGATAATCATACCTTTGTCAAAAAAATGTATTTGTGAGTGGAAAGTGGGGAAACATGGTATAATTGAGAAAAAGGAGAGGCAAAAAAGTGTTAGATGGGTGCCAAAAAGATTCCAAATTGAGCACCCATCATCTACTCTCATCTAAATTCGTTGCATGTCTTGAGGCAACCAATCAATAAATCTGAGTTTGAGAGAGGAAGGCCATTGAAGTTTTAGTCTGATTGTCCCGCCTCATTCTTATGGAAATATCCTTATGCTTGAATTTCCTTGCAACAAATCAACTCTGCCTTCCTATTTAATTTGTAGATTTTCCTATATTCCATGATGGGTAACCAAATATTTGGTTAATGGAAATTTAACCCTATCCATTTGTCTCCACATTCCTCAATCAAATAAATATACTTATGTACCCCTTTCACAACTTTGATGTTTCTATGGATGAAAGGGCCTCTTCTTTGGATATCTTTGCTGGCCTATTTCCACATATTAGTGCATCCTGCAATGGTTTCCATTTCTAAATTCTCAAAATGAGTCCTGCAATGTGTAATGGCTTCTTGTTTAATTTTATTCATGAATGTTGCATATGGAGGAGAGACCATACATCGCTTGTGTATGTTTATGACTTGGAGAGGCCAGCGGTACACTCCCCTAACCCATAAATTACGATTGAAGTTACTATATGCAATCGTGTTGGCAGATCCCTAATTAGCCTGTTCGATAATATACAATACAAAAACTCTCAATTGAATGTCCCTAATGAAATCGTTTGGGTTCTAGACCGGGTCATGAAACAAAAAATCATTGTCTTGATATAATTCACATAACATATTTTTCTCCTCATTTGTGAAAGCATAATAAGGATTCAAAAAAAATTATGGGGACCTTACGTTAAAGAGTTTTCTAATTATGAGAGGTTTTCTTTGGAACATGATAATTTTTCTTGTAGAAACATGTTATAGCGAGGAGAAGGGGGTATGCAGCTAAGGGCATAGTCCACTAATAGTCCCAACTGAATCTTCTCCATTTCTAGTATATTCACCTTTTTTTCTAACTTTATCAACTGGTCTTGTCCTATTATTTCTTGTTCCCACATTGTCCCATGGATTTCAACAAACTCATCCCATTGCTCTCTTAGCCCTTTGATAATTTGTTGATGTTCTTTTATGGGCATTACTCCCTTCTTGTAGGAGTTATCAACTTGGATTTCTGCTTGTATCTCCATATCCTCAACTGTTTTTGGCATGGTTTGGGTGGCTGGATCAACCGTTGTAGCGGCAATGTCAATTGTTTGGACTACTTCCTCTTGAGTTTCCTTTCTATGGGGTGAGGAGTGTACTGCTTGAGAAAGGCACTCTAGTTTGTCAAATGTTCCCCTCTTCAATCTCATTACTCAATCCCTTGATGATGGTTTGCAAGTTTTTGTTTTCTTCTTCCAACATATTATTTTTCCTCATTAAAAATATATACAAAAACATGGAACAATGGGTACTTATCGTTATCATATGCTGGGTTATCTTCTTGAGCTTCAGGGTGGCATTGATTGGCCTAATAGGCCCTTTAGAAGTGGCAATCTCCTCGTCTTGTTTCTCCCTTGCATATGAGTCTAGGATGGCAGTAAGTCCTCCCAAAACCACTCTTGCTAGTTCTTGTGGGGAAACAAGGCTTTCTGCCCTCATTTCCTCCTCTTGTACAAGCCCAACAAAAACTAAGTCAAACTCCATTGTTTCTGCTGGTTCTTATGGAGCAACATAGAGTTCTGGTTCAATTTCCTTGTTTCTTGTGGAGTAGCAGGGGAGGTCTCTTCTTGTTCTAATCTTATTGGTTCTAGTGGGGAAATAGGGGAGATTTCTTCTTGTTCTACTTTTGCTGGTTCTTGTGGGGAAGTAGGACAACCTTCTTCTTCTTTTTCCAGTGATTGGTTCTAGTGGGGAAATAGGGGATATTTCTTCTTGTTCTACTCCTGTTGGTTCTTGTGGGGCAGCAGGACAACCGTCTTCTTCTTTTTCCACCCCACCGGTTCTTGTGGGACAATAGGGGTTTCTTCTTGGCTTATCCTCTTCTTCTTGAGGAGTTTATTCATTCCCTTAGTGCCTTGGTCAATGGTTTAGTCAAGATTTCCACGTCACTATCATGGTTTATCTCAACTTTTAGTGGAGTTGCAGCTAAGCCCTCAAGTGAATCTAACTCAAGTTGATATTTTCTAGTAGGCCACAATGATACGCTCTTTGGTTGCATCTCCTGGAATTGCAACTTTTGCAATTGCAACACAGATGTCTCGCGGTGGAGTTGCAGACCATGATTCTTGCTATCACTTGCACGATTTCCTCTCAAGTTCTTTTGGTCCTATGCAATGCATTTTCCACTAGGAGTTTGATTAGGTCATGCTGATTCAAGGCGTTTTTGGGTTGTCTAGCTTTCTATAACTATGATGCCATGGCCTACAAAGTCTTCAACAGAAATAAAGACAAGTGCATCAGTCTACCATGCCGAAAATACCACATTATTTTTTTTTATTGTTAAAATTATTACTTTCAGATTTTATGCTTCTGTGATTCATGATATAATGCTCAGATTAGAGAAATCACATAGAGAACAAAGGGACGACGCATTTCGAACCTAGATCTAGGTTCATCATTAGAACCGGGATCACGAGCAAGATCAACTGACCAAAAATATATAAATCTCAAAAATACAACAGTAAATTCCTAATCATTAAAAAATAAAAATTTAAAATTCTATAAAAATGAACGTTAAAAAATGAAAGTCAAATTAGTTAATTTTTTATGATAATATTCTAAAAAAATGAATGTAAATTACGTATCAAATTGAGAGAAAAGACAAAGTCTTAACCTTAGCCATAACACTAAATGACTTAAATTTTTATTTTCTAAGATAACAATTCTTTTAAGTAAAAATATAATAAAAAAATGTATTACATCGTGAATGTTTTGAATAATTTTAATAGCAATTCTTTTAAATAAAAATATTATTACATCGTAAATGTACGTTTAAATATTTGATTTATTTAGTTTTTATATATTAACGCAATTAAAAATAAATTTATTTAATAATATTATAAATGTTAAAATTATTTTTTTGATGATGATGATGATGGTTAACGTCCATTGAGACCAAACTTTCGTCTATCGAATCTAAAGAAATGAATTATTTAGTTTGATTTAAGATTTTATTCATATGCTCAAAAGGCTTGGAGAGAAGCCTCCCGAGCTCACTGTAATTTTGACAACGTAAAAGGCTAGGAAGGTTAGTATTACAACAAATATTTTGAAACTGAGATCTAATGTGGTTGTATACGGGGCACTCTAAGAGGAAGTGATTTTCATCCTTGATGTTCGTATTCTCACAGAGATGGCAAAACCTTTCCATCCATGGTGTTTTAGGAACTGCCCAACGACCCGTTTCACTATGGAGCTCATGAGAGTTCGTTCTAGTCATGGCTATATTAATTTTCTTCTTTGAGATAGTTAAAACAAAGAGATATTTTTGATCTTCTAGGGTGGGGTTGATGACCTCCTTATAATATCTTAATTTCCTTTTAGCTGCTAAATATTTCTCACACCACATTTTTTCTTTGAACTTAGAAATAACAATATTTTTAATGTTATTAATTTTTTTGCAATGCAACATTCTCGTTGATATCCCAGTGGTTTAACCAGGCCTTGGTGTCTTTATACCAACCTCGTTTGAGCCTTAGGTGGTTTTGGATGGAATTTAAAGCTAGCTTAGGAAGTCTATGGTCTCCTATGTTATTGAGTTTGTGCTTGTACAACAGAAGCCTAGTCATAACTAAGCTCTCGATAGGGGAAAGACCCACTTATATAAGGAGAATAGGATAGGGCATGTTGCTTTTAATTTTGAGGTTATACATTATAAAACGCTTCTAGATTTGCTCAATATTTCTCCAGGATTCTCTAGAGATGCTACAACCCCAAACCTCACATCCATATAAGATAATCAGAGTGACTAAAGTTTCAAAGAGGAACTTATTTCTATCCCACATTACAAGGTTTTCCATTTTACAATTATTTTCAAGACCAAAATAAGCTTTCCATCCCCATTAATCATTTTCTCAATGCTATAATTCCAGTTGAGCTTGTGATGAATATCAATTCCTAGGTACTTGTAGGAAGACACTTCCTCCAAGTTACTATTGTCATACATAAAATTATTTAAATATATTCATATATTAAAATGAAAACCAACCTTTAATAAAAATAAATAAAATCTCAAAACCCACTTTACATCTTTAAAATAATTTAAAAAAAAATAAATTTTTGAAAATATTAATTAAATTTATACAATTAATTAAATCATTCCTTTCATTCATATATATTATATATAACTTTTTAATGAAGTAAATAAATGTCATGGTACCACATCAAAATATTTTATAATTAAATTAAACTAAAACTAAATTTAAATAGAGTTGAAAAAATATTAATTAAATTGGTAAAGTGTAAAACCAAATTGATTTGTCACATAAAATTTGAAAATTATTATATTATAATAATTTTATTGATATTAAGATTTATAAGGCTATAAGTGTGAGGTAACTTTATATTATTAAATAGGAGAATGTATTACATGTTAATAATAATCGGTTTATGGTTAGGGAAATGTTGTAGATGCTACAATATTTTTCAATTTTTTTCCTTCATTTAAATTTCGGAGTCTAGTAATAATATTGTAATTTTTTTTGAGTGATCAAAGTCACGTGTACTTATATTTTCTAACTGTTTAAGTCTTTCCCTAGAAAATCTAAGTTTTGGTGCACCATGCATTTACAAGCCTTAGTAATAGTGCACTTTCTCAAAATAGGCTTAGCGTAATTCTTAGAGACAATGGAGTGCACTTCATGGGGATAGTGGGGGACACTCATTGTCAACAGGCAGAGTGCACTCCCTATCGACAACATGGGTGCACTTCTTGGGAGTAAGCCTAGCGCACTCCTTGATGACAGTTAGGGTGCACATTCTAGAGACGATTATTTTGTGCTTTCCAAAGATAGCTAGAGTGCACTTCAAAAAAGAAACACTATCGCACTCTTTGGTGACAGTTATCTTATCCTTATCCCTTGATTTTTGTGACATGCAATAACTCACTCTAAAACCTTATTTTGCGCTCTCCCTATATTAAGAACCTATCCCAGAGCTCATTTCACGCTTATCTTTGCTTTGGAACTTTGTGCTCTTTTGGAGCACAAGGAGAGTTCTCCACTCTTGGTTGCAAGTGCGTCATCTTCTGGGTAATATTTCTTATCTATTACACTTTGAATTTTCGCTCTTACAAGTGTCACTTCAATTCTTGCATAATGATTTCAGTGTCTCTTCACATTCTAAAGACTATTCGCATTCCAGTCATGATTATGGTTGTGTATATGAGTGTGCATGCCAGCGTTTTCCATCCATATGATTCCCCTTGGTTGCTCTCATCAAATACTTAGTTGATTTTTAAGTAGATCTTCGTTTTCATGCATTACTATAGCTCTTAACTCTTCAATCATGCATCAACGCATTGCACTCTCCTAGTCCACATATATTTGAACCCTTGCTTCTTAGAATTGTGACCTACACCTATCAAAAGGCTTGTCTCTCCTCTAGATCACAGAGCACAGTTTTAGATCATAGTCTCCAATCATCTGTAGACTGAGGATGCAACATATACCCAACACTGGTCTCTTTGTTTCATGTAGCGCAGAGCACATTTCTTTATGACAAGCATGCACCCCTTGCTAATTGTTGGTGCGACCTATGCTCAAGAGGGAGTCTCTATGTTAGAAAGAGTGCATTGTGCATATCTAGGACCTAAGAATATAACCATTGTCTCTTTCTAATGCACCTTTCACTCAATCCAAGTCTCTCTTCCAGTTCTAGCGCATAGTGCACTTCTAGTGGCTAGTGAGATCACCCTTGCCTCAAACTTGTACTCTTGCGCCCAAAACTAACACATTGTCCCTTCATAGTGACCTCATTTTGCATAAATAAAGAAAATAGAATAGATGGTTTTGGGGCATTGATTGTTTTTTTCCATGAGTAAATTCCAATTTCCAGGTACTACAAATTTGGACCCTATTAGTTTTTCATCTTCCACCGACACTATGCCTCTAGTTACACACTAAGGACCAACAAGAGAGGCTGCTAAAAGTAGTGTCAAAGGTGTCATGGATAGTCTGAGAGCTAAAGAACCCATTCTATCAGACACAAAATGCTTTATTGATAAGTCCACCACCTTAACGTGGCAAAGGATTTTCAGAGAGTTAATCAAGGATGAGTTCCCAAAAGACCTAGAGGATAGAGAAGTTTACATTAATGTCAAAAAGTAAAGATTCTATAGGATTGATAGAAGGTATCTTGCTTTACCTTGTGCAGAAGTGATAGGATGGATACAACAACATCTAGACTCTAAGAAGACAAGAGCAAGAAATTCAAGGTTTATCTACACACTAAATGCATAATCAAGGAAGAGAAGAAAAGGAAGGGATTTGAAGAAGCTAGGAAAAGAGCACAAGAGGAAGGGCACAAGTGAAAAGAAGAGAAAGAAAAGAAGAAGCATGAGGACATGCAAAAGAAGAAAGAAGATCTGAAGAAAATAAAAGAGGAGGAAGCCTAGAAGAATCTTTCGGAAAACAAAGGGAAGAAGAGGAGTAGCAGAGGATACAGGATGAAGAAGAAAACAGGAGGAAACATGAATAAGAGTTTTCAAGAAATCTAGAAGAATATTTAGAGGCCCAAAACATAGATGATGAATATGAGGAGGAGAACCAGATAGTGCAAATTGAACCAATCATAGCTCCTCTAAATATTTGGCCTTCAACTCCTCTGACTGGTGGGCACCTTTCCTTCAGTGAGTTGGAGATTCTACCTCCACCTAATGATAGACTTATGGACATCTCAAACTTCACCTTTGATGAGTTAAAGAATAAGATCATACAAGAAACAAGGAGATATTTCAAAAACTAACTAGACCGACATGTTTCCATCTACACTGTAAGGGTTATTGTGTCAAACACTAAGACCAATCCTAGAGCAGGTGCTTCAGCAAATGTAGCCTTTGTAGTAGCCACGAAGAAGAAAAAATATTTCCTGATGCAAAAGAATGAACAATTGGAAAAGGAATTGGCTAGTGCAAAGCAACAAATTGATCACCTCCTTGTCGAAAATGAAAGGATGTCTTCCACAAATTCTAATAGAGAAGAGTTACAATTAGATATATGTGAAGCGATAAAGCCATTGGAAGACACAATGAAGCAAGTGTACAAAGATATACTTTGCATAAGGAAACAACACCTTTATATGAAGTTTAAAGAGGATTGCAGGAAAATTTGAGAATATTAAAGTTAGTATACACAATTATAGATATAATTCAAGAATAGGGCGCCAAGTATCTAAATGCATCAGTATCATTGGTTAGAAAACATATGTATGAATTTCATATGGATAAAGCGGAGATAAGAATGCATATGCAAACCTATGACCATTTCAACAACCATTTAACCAACATTATTTCAATATACACTCTGTTGCACAATAGATTGGAAGCCTTGGTGTGGGTATACAAAATACCTTCTATAGGTGAATTTGGGAAAGTAAAACACAAGGGTGCTATGAGACAAGAACGAATAATTCTTGGACAACATAAAATAGGAGACCGCTCGTATGACTTAGCAGTGACTACGGACTTTGTTCTACAATATCTAGTGAACTTGTAAAATTACATATGAAGCTAGTCATGTTTTGGAACAACGTACTATTAGGATCCAAAAATATATTTTTGGATGCTTTGGAGGGAAATATCAGGTACAATCCATATCTACCACAAAAGGTCATAGACATAGTCGCAGAATATACAGCTTGGTACCAATATATCACAATGAAGCTACATGTCACAGTCGTTGAAATATAGTTTCCCTAATGTGAATGCAAATATGTCTATCTTGTTTTATGGATTTTTCCACACTTTTTTTAAATGTAATTTTGTATTCGAAAAATAATAATAAAAATTGTAAATGTGTGTGGAAGTCTAAAGGTCACATGTGGAATGTGAAGAGTCACTAGGAAGTTCAAAGGTCATAGAGGAGCTCAAGAGTCATGATGAAGCTTAAGAGTCATATGGGAGGTGAAATGTCACCTCATTTGTAATAGATAAACCCTCGTGCCTCAAGCAAAGGACTTTGATCCTTGGTTTCTCTAGCTAAGCATAGGGGGGAGAGATATTCTTTTGAGGAGCAGGTTGTGGCTTCATGTTCCACTATTGGAAAAAGTGAGACATCTTTGTAATTGTGTATCTTGGCACTTTCACTTAATATTTTGAAGCTCTCATAGTTGGATTTACTTTCATACATCAATCGGGAATGTTGTAAGACTTTTCTTTTGATGTTTTGGGTATATGTTTATGTTTATATGTACTAAAGAGAATAAGTTATTTTTTTGGCTTTTTTGAACATCTTAAATGAAATGTATGCCTTATTTTCTTTCCATGATCATTGTTATTTTGAGAGCTACTTTTCAAATTAATTAAATACTCTTTCTATACGTGTGCCTTATTAGAATGGTACTATTATTATTATTCTAAAGGCTCACTTTTCTTTACTCCATCCGTGAAAGTACTTTATACACATTACAATTGTATGTTTCACAGAGCTAAGATTGCTTGCTTGTATAACATTTTATATGCACGCTCTCTTATGTTTTAATTGCAACCAAGGCAAATCTTTAAGTCTATCATAATGGTAATTGCGCTGATTTCCTGGGTGGGGCTCCTATCCCAAACGATGTGAGGTCTAATTGGGACTTCATATTGAGGAGACCCTCTCGTGTTGGTGGTTTTCTAGCACCATCAACAAGAAACCCGGCTAGTAGCGTAGTAATAAATATGAGGTCATCAAAACTATTCCAAATTTTTGGAAGTATTCATCTAAATAATAAAGTCTACAATTATTTAGTCAGCTAGAAAATTAAACATAACAAAATATAATATTAAAGAAAGTAACCTACAAAGCCACTTAAAACACAAAAATGCTACAGAGTAAATCATGATTAACTAGCAGGTGAGTCCATCTGAGTGGGAGTTGGAGTCTGTTCATCTTCTCACTATTGTTGAAGTTCAAGTTGGTGATTTTCTTAGTGAGAATCATTACCATAGTGTCCAGTTTGTCAACCTATTGTTGTAGGGCATCTATACAGAGAATTATTTCTTCCTAAGCTTCAAGATGCTCAATCATAACTTTATTCATCAAGTTTTTGATATGCCAATATAAATCAATCATTTACATGTATTGGGATTGTCTGGGGCAAGTTTTTCCTATGGTAGGAATCGAATGTCCAATGTTTTTATTCACCCAAGCTTATTTCTCTACCAAATCTATTTCGTTGCTAGTAAACCGCGAGGTGCATTCTCAATATCAATGGGAAGAGGCCTCCGCATTGGCTTGGGATCTAGTGTGGGGTGGCTATTCTCTATTGTTGCCACCATGACCAGAGAAGGAATGACCATGATAAGGCATGGTGGCTATTCGTGAGGATAGAGGAGGGGAAGTAGAGGGGAGGGTAGATCAGGGAGAGGAGGGCCAAGGCCAATAGACTAATAGAGAATCCCCCCAACAAAGCAGAGAACTAGAGAAGCACTCCAACAAAGTGGTAAAGGAGTAGCTTCTAGATAAGAGAAGGGGAGTCAAGGAGAAATGAATCCAGAGAAGAGAAAGGTTCGAAGCATTGAAAACAAGAGGGATGAGAGAGAAAGGAGGAGAAAAGGGCCCTTGAAAAAGAAATAAAATAGGCACAAGCCATAGGTGAAACAAAGATATAACGGGTAACTTATTCAAACCATGCATCATGGGAGGACTCTACCATTTATTGTAGATACCATGCCCATACCACACCATAATCATTTTTTCATCTACATCTTGAGTCTTGAAGTACACCCACCATTGGTGACGTGATATTTGAATGCAGTGAGAGCCATTACATAGAGCAAGAAAAAGGTGGCAATATTGACCTTAACAATCATCGAGAATCAAGTAACACACATAACATTAATCTCTAATAGATGTCCCTACGTCATGGCCTTCTATCAATCCTATCATCCTCGTTGAGCACCATATATGGAGATTCTTCTTTATAAAATTTTACCTGATCTCAAATTTTTTATGAGAAATATATTTCATTAAAAAATGTATAGGTAATTTGTTATTATTTAAATTATTATAGGTAAGAGAGAAACTATTTGTTATTATTTAAATTTGTATAGGTAATTTTTAAATTTTTATTTTATTTTTTTGCAGTTAGTTATTATGCATCATATTAAAAGAAGATTACATAGATCAAAATTTGTTATTATTGATTTGTTTGAGGGGAAACTATATTAGTAGCATAAGGTCAAAGTTTTAATATTACTAAGACCTTGTTTAACTAGTGCATATTGTAAATAAAAACTCATATAAACAGGTTGGTTGCACCAAAATTGACATACATCAACATGAGTAAAAAAAAAGGACTACTAGAGTTGTAAACAAAATACGAGTGAGTCATAACAACTAGTGGGCAGAATCTCCAGGTATCCATGTTGGCTGTTTACCATCCCCATTTTAGGAGAAGGAGATATTGGTTGATCTCTTTTCTAGAATGGTCAGCTTGTGGTATATAATGTCCTTTTTTTCCTCCAACTCTACCAATCTGATAGAATTCTCCTGTTAAGTGTCTCGGTGGTTGGCGAGGACTAATCCCATGAGAATTTTAGTGTGCTAGTAAACATCAATTACTTTCATGTACCAAGAAAAGCATGACCAAGTAGAAGCCCTTGTATGAAGGATATAGTCACGAGTAGCAACAGAGACATGGGGGTCAAGAATGAAACACCAACCATAGCACACTTAAGTTTACAATCGTTCAATTTCTTGTCATGCTAGTTCAAGAATGATTTCCCAATATCAAGCCATGAGATCATAAGCTTGGGTTTTAGCATGGAGCTGGGCAATAGAGGCAACATAGTTGTCCATTAAGGAAAAACAGAAGGGCGCCCCTACCTAATACCTTTGTGTCTTGTAGCAGGTCGAACTTGAGGCATAATTGCACGAAGAGATAGGGAGAAGGAAGGAAGATAGTGGAAAGGAGCACAAAAATCAAGGTTGGCACGAAGGGATGATTGAGAGGGAGAGGGGATGAGGAAGTACATGAACATAACGAGATAGTTGATCGAGAAACCAATAGGATAGTGGAGTGGCCTTACAAAAAGGGGAGAACTGGTAGCCTAGATTAAAACATAATATGAGCTGGAGAGGGAGAGACAAACAAAACTAAGGAAATAATAAAGAACACAAGGAGAGAGAGTTATTTGGAGAAGGGTGAGAATCGACAAAAGAAGGTGGGGCATCAGAGATGGATCCTTGTCATAAATTCCAAGAAGGAAATTCGAGTTCAGAAACTAGTAAACCCATAATGAGATAACTTGATTGAAAATAGATATACAAATAACAAATCTGAATTGAGAGAGTTGTTACTAGGAGTGGAGAGACATCCATAGAGAGGTTGATTCAGAGAACTCTAATGGAGACTAGTGAGGAGAAGCCGGTGTATAAAATCCCAACTCTAGTAATCCTTGGCATGATAAAACTTGGACGTAGTGCATGTTTTGGATTGTGAAGTATTGTCAAGAACAAGGATTTGAGCACCTTCAAGCTGATGATTTGTAGGCTAAAAGCAATACTTGAATTGTAACAAATACACCAAGACAAAAATTAGATCCAATAATGCAAGATGGGTAGCACTATGCTCGAACCTTGAATACCATATAACAATGTAGTGACAGTTCCCATGGTTAACATCTTGCATGCAAAATGATAACACAAATATGAAGCCATTTCCATGTCAATTATGGGTTGAGCGTGGTAAGAAGCCATCGTGAATGCTAACTGAGACCTCCTATACTTCCATATGCCTCTTTTAATACTTAAGTGATGTTTAACCTCATGTTGACTTCGAGACACAATCAATAAATTGAATGTAGTGCATGCATTGTGTAAAATTTAATGGAATCTATAATCTCATTTCTTTTGTTTTCATCATATTAAGGTAGAAGGTGACACCTTCTCCTAAACATCCTCCTTGAAGCAAGTAATCCTTTAAAAATTAAAACATGTATATTTCTCACATAAATTATAAATAAAATAAAAAACTAAACCATCCATATATTTAAAAGATATAGAATGTTTAATTTAAACATTTATCCCAGCCAACATTGCATTGAAGTGACCATTCTATATTCCCATTAGCGAATATCTTCAAATTTTATAATGTAAAGATATTTATGTAGATTTTATTTTTTTAATAAAATTTAAACTGTAAAGGGTATTTCTTTTTTAAGAGAAGTAGTAAAAAAATTTAATTTTTATTGAATTTAGGTAAAATATAAAAATGTTAAAATTTATCATAAAGTATTTGTTAATCAATATTTATGATAGGTATCACTTATTATTTGTGAATGTATGTTGACTCGTCATTGTTTCATTTAAAATGATTCATTAGTGATTTCTACAGTGACAAACTTTCACTCTTGCCGAGTGCTTTTAAGTCTTGGATACTTAACATGTTTCCTTACGTCCAAGGAGGATGAGCTTGTCGCCAACCATAAGTAGTTTTAGGTCTTAATCTATGACAAAAATGTGGTCTTATCCTAAATAGGTGATGAGTCCTAATATTGAAACAAGAATGTTGCAACTCCCAAGGCTACCAACCTAAATTATCAACCTAGGGTTTGAACAAATTTAAGAGGTGTCGACACTATATGTATAGTATGCAATGTGTCCTTCGTTCGTTGATCTGATGCATTGAAGTGAATATCATGAAATCAAACCTAAACTAATTGCAGAAATGGAAATGCTTGAACTAGAGTCCTTAACCTATTAGAGGAAACAAAAGACAAGGAAAGAAAACCTATTCTAATTGCATAATTAAAGAGCATGAATTAAATCTACATTGTAGACCACATTCTAGCAACAATGTTCACTAAGTGTTTCATAAAGTAATCATGAAAATCATCACTATGTCATTCAATTCATGAACCTATCTACTAACATTAATTGTTGAAATGTGTTGTAGTGGTAAAAAGGCAAGTCTTAAGTGGTATTTGGTCTTCCTAAATCATTGTTTCAGAGCCGAAGAGACATTATTCAAGGCTAGGAGGAAAAAATCAAGCTTCAAGAAAAAATTTGGTAAAGTTTGGAGGGCTCTTACACAGTGCTACAAGATTGCCTGGTTTTGCTACAGGATTGAATTCATGAGCATTCTAAGGGTGAGAAAGGTGATATGAAGGTTGTATGATGCCCTCACCAATATTATAAGGACCAATGCACATGGTGGCATTCAACAACCCAGAAATGTACTCTCGGTGAAAAATGTTTTGGAGGAGTTTTTGAGGAAGGGGCGAAGGTGTTGATGATAAGATGACAAATGACAATGAAAATTCTCAGCCTTGCAAACCCATAGTCTCCCTTACACATAAGAAAGATTATGATTTTTATACTTGAAAAAATTAAAATACCTAATCTACCAGCTAGACTATCCTTCGAGTTATCTCATTGAATTACCAAGCAAATCGAATGAAAATGAGATGGGATAGATTTTGGTATTAAGTATGATCTCCTAGGACTCCAATATAAGTGGAATCACTCAAAAATAACCTTGTTAACATGTGCTAAAATTAGCATAAAATTACTACTCTAAAAACTAGAAATTTCAAAATCAATGAGCTAGTTAACCTATCAAATGCCTAACCAAATCTAGTGAAAATGTTATGGGGTTGTTGTAGCTGCTACAAACACCCTCCAAATTTTTTCTTATGCTTTGATTTTGGATCCTTCCCTTCTATCCAAGGGAGCTTATCTTTTACTGTCATCAAGTATTCATGTTGAAATTGAGACATCCTTTTATGATGTGTTAGGTCCCTATACTACTAGTGTAACCCCTTATTTTTATTAGTACAACCCCTTTATGTTATGATTGTGCTCCATATAATCCCACTATGTTATTATTGTGCCCCATACAAGCCCACTATTGTTATTATTGTGCCCCATACAAGCCCACTTATTTATTATTGTGCCCTTACATTATTTATAATGTGCCCTTGGCTCTTCCGTAGCGTCAGAGAAGTTATATTTCCTTTGGAGAGTAGGTTGATGTTTGGACTTCACGTTCCATTGTTGGGGCTTAGTGGTCTATCAATGGTGTTGTATGGTTGGAACTTGTTGACTTAATTTAAAAGCTTGGAAGCGACATGTTTTATTGATATGCTGTAAAATATAGAGGACTATTTTGTTATATGTTGCAAGTATGTTATTTATTGCTTATGCTTATGAATTATTTGTTTTCATTGTACAAATTTGTTTAAAGGGTGTGTGTTGTTGTTTAATTCATCATTGTTGCTCTGTGAACTATTTCACACTACTAGCTTGTGATGTCATTTCATGCCTTGTGATTATTTTCAAGTTGTGTATTATTACGGGCTCTTAGGGGAGCTTATTCTCTGTGCTGGGTGAACCTTCATGCATCACACTTGGTCTCTACAAGGGTCACCACTTGTTTCCACCTAGTCATATACATCACTCTATGCATTACTGCAACCAGTCACATATTTCTAAACCAACTGCATAGGGACAATCGATGGTTTCCATATTATAGGACTCCTTACACAAGATGTGAGGTCTAATTGGGACTTCATATCAGGGAGATCCCGTGAATGTTGGCGGGTCCAACACCATCAACAGGGGTAAATTTTATTATTAATTAGAATTTTTTTAGGACTCAATCCATGTGGAATAAACTCTAAAGACCTTGGTTAACATGTGCTGAAATTTAGCAAAAAAATACTACTATTTTACTATAGGATACTTCCAAAAATTCCAAAATTGTGAACTAGTAAACCAATCAAAGTAGCTTAATGGTGAATATGACGTTGCAAAGTTTTCCTGGGGATGCATCATACTTGTAGTTGTATAAATGACCTACAAAACCACTTATTTCAATCATTTAACCAATCTAACCTATAGAAAATGAAGCATGAATATTAAGTGCAAAAATAGGAGATGCAAGAATAAAAAATGCAAGTGAATAAGAAGTGCAAAGGAGATAAATAAATTGTACAATAAGGCTCTAAGGCTCCTAAGATAGCCAAGCTCAAGGATAGTCAGATTCCTATGAAGGAAACCAAGATTTAGAAGC
>APFE031339651.1:0-20360 GCA_000404065.3 Pinus taeda | reverse complement strand
TGTCAATCGAGTTTGAGTACAACACCTTGAGAATGGCAGCTCAGTTGGACCTAGACCTCAGTCATGCTCAACAAGAAAGGTTAATGCAGCTGAATGGGTTAGATGAACTTCAAATGCAGGCCCTCCTCCACTCAGAAGTGATTCAATTTCAGAGGAAGGTGTGGCATGACCGGCACCTCAATGACAAACAATTCCAGCCGGGAGATTGGGCGCTGCTATATGATTCCAGACATAAGGATTTCAAGGGAAAACTAAGAATGAGGTGGCTGGGACCATATGCAGTAGAAAAGTGTAATGATAATGGCTCTGTTCTTATCCGAACTATTGATGAAGAAGCCATCCCCATGCTTGTCAATGGACATCGACTCAAGATCTACAGGAAGCCTCTGTCAAGGCAAGAGTTCGTCAAAACAATGGAAACATTAGTGTTGGTCATAGAGAAGGGTTTTGCCTCTGTTGTGGGCACACCCTGAGCCTCAGTTCATATTCTGAAAAAAAAAAAAAGAAAAAAAAAGAGAAAAAAAAAGAAAAAAGGGAAAAGAGATCCTTGGGTGAAAACCTTTCTGAGGCGCCCAAGGCAGGTAGTAGGAGTGAAAACCTCATTGAGGAGCTCCTGCTGTCTTTAAAGAAAAAAAAAAAAGAGAATGGAAAAAAAAGGTCATGGGGTGAAAACCTTTTCAAGGTGCCTGAGGCAGGTGGTAGGGGTGAAAACCTCATTGAGGCACCCTTGTTGTCTCTTAAAAAAAAAAAGAAAAAAAAAAAAGAAGAAAAAAAAAGAAAAAAAAGGAAGGGAAAAAGATGAAAAAAGAGAACAAGAAAAAAAACAGTTGATCTTTGAATTTTTGCAGGTATACAACGCACCAAAGGAGGACTGTCAACTCACATACATGGGTTCCTATCAAGCTACCAGACAGCCTCTCATGCACATCCACCATGGACACTCATTTTTGCAAAGTTTGGGTGCAATCGGATCGTGGTTTGGCCTTCTACAGGAAGCTACAGGACTTTCTACAGGAAGTTCTGTATATCTACAGGAAACTTCTTGTAGAACATTTGAGTGGGCTAGAATCAAATCCAAGGAGAAATTTGAAGTGTTAAGTTGACTAAGGGGGCATGCAACCACCCTTCTCTATCATTCCGCACTCGCTCCACCTCTTTTCGCCACCACAACTCCAATCTGAGCAAGCATACCTACACATGCAAAGAAAGCTCTGTTTTTCAAATAAGGGAAATTGTATTTCTTTTCAATTTCAGAAACAAGGTCTCCTGAGGCTCAAACGCTCACTTGTTAGGAGACCTCAGGACCTTTCACCTGTTCAATAAAAGTCTAATTATGTCAGCATGCACCCCAAGGAGAGAAACAGCTACAGGATGTCCTACAGGAATCCTGTAGCAGCTGATCCAGCTGGAGTACCTTCCACGAAGACACCAGCAGTTCCCAGGATCAATGCATGCCATGTTCGCCACCAGAGGAACGTGTCTCCGAGACTCCCAGCCAGCAGCAGCCAATACGGAGAAGCTCCAACACTTAACCATAGAGAAGTAGCACGCAGACCAACATCCATCATCTTGAACCCTGGAAGAAATCACATCCACGGTCGCGCAGGTAAGTAACTAACCTTATTTCGTCCCATAGCATAAACTATACTCTGAATATGCACAACTTTGGAAATGGGCAAATTGAACAAGGGGTTGTTGCTCAACTGGCCACCACAGCCCGTTAAGCGGCCTCGTAGGATCCGAACTGGATCGATTGTGTAGGAAGGATGAACAATCGACACGTGGGAAAGGTTCAGTTGGGAAGAAGCAAAAGTATGACAAGATTGGCGGCGGTCACTCCAGTGGGGAGAATTCGGTGGTCCGGGGCACGATGGGATATGATTATGATGACATCCGCCAACGGACAATCAGGGACAGCTCAACCCCGCGCCATGGATTTCGTAGCAATTCGAAATCGGTCGGTGGATTTTTATGACGAACTACAATCTTTTATGAAACAACCGTTTCCTAGCCGAATGTGCATCCTCTTCCTCTACAAGCGATTAATCCTAAGTCTTTTGCCCGATTCAAGCATCTTGTTGCCACTCAGACTGGTCTTGCGTTGCCGTAAACTCCTTTGGAAGCCAAGAACGAACTCCTACAGGAAACTGCACTACAGGAAACATGGCATCCGCAACAGTGCGGACTGTTCACGTCGAGGTGGCGAATTTCAAAGGTAGGCAAAATTTAACCTCCCCATGCAAAGAAAATTTCTTTTCAAAGGTGGTGCAATCGACGTAGAAATGGGTAGGAAAACTCAAGTGTAATTCTGTCTGGTTTGATATATGCATCGCTGCTAGAATCGTCGTAGTCATCTGCACGAGAATTTTCCTCACGCTTAAATGAAAATTCCTTTCTGTCGAGGGTGATACCCTGCTGAAACATTGTCAAAACTATAATTTTTTTTGCCACTGCGTGTATAACGGAGACGGGATCTGCACTCCGAGTGGAAATTCTCCAAATCCTTCCTCTGTACATCTGAGCAGGCAAATTCAGCAGGGTAATCGACCAAAGGTCTCTTTTTTTTCCGCTCTAAGGAAAGAATCCGCTCAGAATTCTCAGTCCAAGAGCGCAAACACAGAATTTGATCATGCCGGGCGGGTTCATTCATAAAGAACCATCAGACTCAAAGAAGTTATGGGAGACCCCTGAGGTGGTAGAACTATTCTCCCATGCACAGTGGATGTCATTTTATGACAAGCTCCAGGGGCACGACGATGAAATTACAGAAGAATTCCTTCGGTCCTTGGAGCCGAAGTCAAAAACATTGGCCATCGTCAATTTCAGGGGATTATCCCTCAGGCTCACACCGCAGCTCATTAGCAGGGTGACTGATCTTCCAATAGGAATCCTATGGGATAAGGAGGAAAGGAAGCTGGGTAAGAAGGCTAAAGAAGAATTCTTCTTGCCTGAAGAACAATTCTCAGAGGATAAAAACAGAGTGAGGAGGACTAGCCTGCAGTCGTTCTGGAGTGAAGTCAGCCTCCAAATTATGAAGTATATCACTTGCGAGGGGCAGTTTAGTATCATATATGGTTATCACTTTCGGCTCCTCACAGAACTCAAGCACCACATGGACCTCCCCTCAGAGTAGAAATTGAGCATTCCATACTTCCTTTTGCAGTCCATGACTGAATGTGCCACCAAGCTCAGAGAATGGACACCGGACCAGCTAGCACATCATGGGCTTATAAAGCTCCTTGTGGAAGATGCACTCCACACTTTCACCGTCCCTCTCTCATGGGAGATTTTCTGGAATATGACAAAGGATGATGACATCCGAGTTTTAGCTGAGGAGCTTACTTCCTCTAGCAGTGAAGAGAAGGAGCCTACGCAGGCCGAGAAGAAGACCAAAAGACAGG
Organism: Pinus taeda; assembly: GCA_000404065.3. Taxonomy (NCBI): domain Eukaryota; kingdom Viridiplantae; phylum Streptophyta; class Pinopsida; order Pinales; family Pinaceae; genus Pinus; species Pinus taeda. The sequence continues at coordinate 16,959 of APFE031339651.1, read as the reverse complement.
ACACCAAGGGCAAAGCTCCCAAGAAGAAGCAAAAAGGAACACCAGTAAAGCAAGCTGCCAAAACAGGGAATGATGGGATTGCCCCAATGCCCAGAGAAAAACGACTACAGAGTAGGGCAGAGCGGACTGAGAAAGTCCAGGACAGTAAGGACACCCCTAAGGCTACCTCGGCTAGGATGAAAGAAAAATTTCCCACAGCCAAGCAGGCTAAAACTATGCCCTCGATTCCTACAGGAAAACAACAAAGTACCCCTACAGGAAACCAACAAAGTGCTCCTACAGGGAAGCAACAAAGTGCTCCTACAGGGAAGAAACAAAGCGCTCCTACATGAAAGCAACAAAGTGCTCCTATAGGGAAGCAACAAAGTGCTCCTACAGGGAAGCAGCAGAGTGGTCCTACAAGGAGGGAGTGGAGAATTCCTTCATGGAAACAACAAGGTCCCTCTACAGGAAAATTGAAAATGGCTTCTACAGGAAGCCAGAAAGCAACCACTACAAGAATTTCTACAGGAAGCCCGAAAGGAGAATAACAGCAGGAGAAATCAGCTGAAATCCTAGCTAGGGAGGCAGCAGATGTGTTGGCCAACCTAAGTACTCCTCCCAAGCCAAAAGAAAAATGAAAAAGGGAGACTCCTTTGTATTGCAAAGCAAGAAGGAGTGTGAGAATTAAGACTGGTAGACCCCAGCCTCCATCCAAAGAACCTATCATTATTGTGGATGCTCCTACCACGCCAAGGGATAAGTCCCCCTCCAAAGCCTCCATCACTTATGAGAGGGGAAGCCCGAAAACATCTTCATCAAAGGACAGAGTGGAAAAAATGAGCTCACAAGCCTCTCTATAGGATGTTGAGGCCATTCTACAGGAAACTCTGGCTAGGCTCAAGGAAACTGAGCAGATGGAGGAGAAGGCAGTTGAGTCACCACCAGAGGATGAGGGAGCAGCCGAGTCACCACCAAAGGAGGAGAAACCTGATGTTATTGCGGAGCCAAGCCCACAGCCCAACTTGGGCTCTTATTATAACTTTTTGGAAGCAGGCAGAATTATTCCCCAAAAGTTTACAGTGCCACTGTTTTTAGCACTAGAAGAGGAACGGGTCCGAACCCACACGTGGATGAGGATAGCTAAATCTAAGGGAGTAGCGGATATTGGGCCTCTAGAGGAAAGGCTCAAGGAAGCACAAAGGGAGCTGGCAAGAGTAAGACATGTGGAAAGCTCCCAGCAAGCCAAATTGAGAGAAGAAAATGAGCTGCTCAGGTAGCAGCTCCAGCGGCAGAAACAAGGGAAAGAAAAGGGCATGGCAGCCAAGGATCCCTCAGCAGAGCCTCAAGGGGAAGAAGAGATGCAAGTTGATCTTGAGGAATTCAACCAGCAGCTACAGGAAAGGGAACTGCAGGGAGATATTGAGGTACAATCACTAAGGCAACAGGTGCAAGAAAAGGAGGCACAAATGGCCTGCATGGCCAGTTGGGCAATGGAAGCACTCCAATGTAGGCAGCCTGCTAAATCTTATGGCTTGTACCTCCAGGACCAGTGGCTACAATTCCAAATTAATACATTGGCGTAGAGGGGTATCTCTCATATCCAAAACCCCTAGCAATTCACAGATTTATGTAACACTAGTTCCTCGGAAGATAAGGCCAAGCTCTCAGAGTTTTACCTCCATAACTTGGCCCTTCCAAACATCACTTCGTGGGACCCCAACACAGTAGTAGGGGATATGCAACTGATGGAAATGACCTCATGGTTAAACCACGAAGAGAAGAGAGCAGCTGAGGTCAGGAATATCATGGACCAGGAGTTATATGAACCACTGCTGATCAGAGCAGAGCCAGGGGACCCCACAGCATTGATATCCGCTCACCAGCAACTAGCAACCAATTCCCAGGGATTACTAGATTACATGGATCATCAGGCCCAGGCCATAGCACACTTCGAGGACATGGAAAGGTTACTTGGGGACAATTGTGTTCATGCTTGCACTCGTAGGTGGAACACATTGTCCCATAGCCTCAAGATTCGAGAATATCACACTCCAACTCAGATGAGGGAGGCCCTGGCATGGGTACCTCTCTACAAGAAGTCTATGCAGAACCTCCAAGCCAGTTGGATAGGCCTCAAGCTAAGTCCACCCTTGCTGTTGGGATTATTAGAGGGAGGATCAGAAGAGGAGGATCATAAGCAGTGGGAAGAAGTGGAGAGGAAGGATGGATTTCATGACAGTGTTGAGGACACTACTTCAGAAGCCTGGGATGTGAGAGTGGCCATCAAAGTGATGAAAGATGAGGAGCTGGACTAGTTGCTTAGGGATGAGCAACCCTTTTAGCAGGGGGGTGATGATGAGCCCCAAAATTGGTAACAATTTTGGCTCATTTGGCCTCATTTTCATTGTTCAGCCCTTGTTCAAATCCATCATTTTCTATAGTTTATGCATTATGTCTAGTATGTTTGTGTCTTTGGTATGAATAAGGGAAGTTACTTTTCCTAGGTGGTTAACATGTGTCTATTTCAGGTTTTTTGACGTATTGGAGCAAATTCAAAGCAATCATGAGCTATAAGGCAGCCAAGCCCGAAATGAGGACTTGAAGGAGCGATGTCTATGGTATTCAATGACCCTTCCTCGGGATTCTCACCTTCAGCTCCGAGCTCCAAAGACCACCGAGCCGAATCTAGAAGGCAGCCAATCAGCATTTAGAAAGGGGTTGTTTGACTCACAGTTCGACAGCCGAGTTCCACAGATTGAGGAGGCTAGCTAGGTCCCTCGTTATCTATAAATTTTGAGGCTTCAGCCTTCGTAAAAAGACTTTTGAACCTATTGTGTACTTTGTACTCCAGTTCTGCAACAGCTCTATTTCATTCTCTTGTAGCCATTTTTGGCAAAACTGTTATGACTCCTTTTGAATAATGATAAGTAGTTTGGTTTCCAAACAAGTCTAAGTTTTTTATAGGAGCCAAAGCTCTCAGGGTTGGGCCCAACCTGAGAGCCTAGGACCTCCTTTCTGTACCATTGTGTTTCTTTACGTATCACTGTTTTTATCTTTTATGCATTTGAACACCTTGCTATTAAGTAGGTTTTGTTATGATGCTGGAATAGATCACTATTTATGAATGGTTTTGGTTTAGATGTTTTGGTAGAATAATAACAGCAAGATCTCCAAGAAAAAGAGACAACTACACTCCCGGTTTCACCTCGGCCTTATTGGATTTGGGGCTAGAATTGAGGAAAACAGTGTTGCCTCACAAAAACACTAGTTTGCTGCTTATGCAATCTTTTAGTGTGCTTGTTTTAGTTGCAGAGATTAGTCATGGGTTTGGACATCTGAAATTTTTCCTTACATAGATGGTGTACAAGGTTTTCTTCCCAAATAAAGTTGCTGATCATTTATGTTGATTGATTAATAGAATAGATTAGTTTAGGATTTGATCATTTGCAGGTTTGTGTAGAATTTACCAAGGCCCACCATGTAGGGTATCCTCTTCCTTCATCCATCCTCCCAAGAATCATCTAAGCCTCCTATTCTATCTCATAGCTAAGCTTCCCTTTTTCCCATCTATCCTTTGTGTCTACGAAACCTTACCTTCTTGCTCATCATTGCCTTAGTCATCTCTGAGCCAAGTCAGCCTTCCACCAAACCTCCCACCAGTCCTTAGGCCATGTTTAGACCCCTATCCTACCTTTAGGTCCATTCATGCACCTTCCCTCACGCATCCACCTCCCAAAAACCGACTTCCAAGTTTCCTGTAGAAATTTTGAAGTTTCCTGTAGAACCCCTGCAGACTTCCTATAGAAGCTCACAAATGAGGTTTTCTGATAGCCAAACCTTGTGAGACTCTGGGGAATAGTGCTAGGGACCCCTTAGACCCTCTCTGAGCCTCTCCAACTGCTTCCAAGCATTCCTCTTCCTTGGTCCACTCCTGCACAGTGAAGCACAGTTCAAGTATATGCATGTGAAAATCGACACTTAATCAAAAAAATACAAAAAGATACTTTCTAGAACAAAAGTAGACTAATACATGTGCATTTTCCTATTTTGAATTCAATGGCATCTCATTTAGCAGTCTGTATTCTCATTATTGCATCAATAGAACTGGCTGGTAGAATTAGGGTTTGCTAGGGTTTGCATTCCTCTTTTGCTTTCTGTTTCTTTCCGCGAGTAGATTAGCTCCCCTTTGAGTTAGCTTTCATCCATCATTTACAAGCTTCATCTAAGAGCTTATCGAAGTTGGCTAAAGCCCTGGCGGACTTGTGCCAGCTGACCAAGTGACAGCTGCAATAAGAGCTAGTACTTGTGCATACAGCGTCGTCGCTTCCAAGTTTGTTACGAACAACCGGGTTGATAAAAGTAAAGAAGGGAGTCCCGGGAGTTGCAGCATTATTGATGCAATACTGGAGCCCACCATCTTCTGAGTATAAACTTGGCAGGGGTGACAGAGTTTGACCGATTCAACACAATATTGAAGAGCAAAGGCCAAAAATAGCTAGCACGCAAGATACGCTAAGCTGTAGCAAGCCCTGATAGATGACCACCACAAGCTCCGTTGTGGCAGTAATTTAGCACTGACTTTGCCTCCTCTAAGGTTAAACAGTGCCGAAGGATTGAATCAACCCCCCGATGATATAATGTATCACCAATGATAACGTAATTTTTAGCAAGGTGACGTAATTTGCGACGTTCATATTTAGAGAAAGTAGAGGGAAATTTCAAATTCTGGAGATAAACAATGATATCTCCATACCAAGGGTCAAGTGAAGAGATGAGGAATAAGTATTCGTCAGGAAAACTTTCCTCGTAAGCAGTATCCTCTCCACAAGGCAGCTCGGAAATTAGCTCGGCAAAAACCATAGATTTCTTGGACTTGGCGGACAAGAACTCGAGATCAAATTCTTGTAGAATTACAATCCATCGATTATATTTGCCCCCAATCACTCGCCTACTGAGGACAAAATGAAACGGATTGACTGCTGCCAAGACAAAAGTTTTGCGTAGAAAAGTATAATGATGGGGCCGCTAGACAGTGTGGATAGCTGCCAAGGCCAACTTCTCAACTAGAGAATAGCAAAGTTCAGGACCTATCAAGCCTCGGCTCAAGTAATAAATCACATGCTCTGTGAGAGCATCGTCTTCCTGAACAAGAACCATACCATTAGTTGATTCTGCTGTAGCGAGATATAAAAGGAAGTCCCTACCATAATCCGGTGGACTCAAATGTGGGGCAGAGACTAATGCCTTTTTCAAAGCATCAAATGGCTGCTGCGCAAAGTCTTCCCACACGAATGGAACCCCTTTGCGGAGCAAACACATAAACCCTTTGGTGATCTCGGCATAGTTCACTATAAACCGTCTTAAGAAATTAGCCTTCCCTTGAAGACTTTGAAGTTTTCGAATGGAGGACGGGGGAGGCAACTGGACTATCACCTCTACCTTGAAGGGATCAACAACCCTAATCCCTTCATTTGACACGATGAACCCTAACAACCGACTGGACGTAACTGCGAAAACACACTTGTTGGGATTCAACCGGATTTTATAAAAATGACATTGCTCAAAAACCATTCGATGGTGACCAGGATGATCTGTTCTTTTTCGAGAATGAGCAGCGAGATCATCCAAGTACGCTTTGATGATATGTTTGATGTCGTGGAAAGCATATGACATGGCCCGCTAGAAAGTGGCTCCATCATTTTTGAGACCAAACGGCATCTTTCTGTATGCAAAGGTACCTCAGGGACATATAAAAGTCGTCTTATGTTGATCTTCAAGACGGATGGAAATTTGATTATAACCAGAAAAACCGTCCATGAAGGAAAAAATCTCATTACCCGCACACTCGTCAATAATCTGATCAATGAATGGCATGGGGTAATTATCTTTCGGACAAGCCTTTTTTAAGTCCCTAAAGTCAATGCATACTCAGATTTTTCCTTGCATTTTATCTACAGGCACTAGATTAGAAACCCAATCCATAAGAGGAAAAAGGTATATAAAACCCACCTTGAGCAACTTCTCTACTTCGGCTTTAATGACTGCCACTTTCCTCGGATTAACTGGTCGAAGTCTTTGATGAACCGGCTTAGCATTTTCATACGTCTTGATCTCATGCTGAACTATAGAAGGATCAATGCCAGGCATTTCCTCATAAGACCAAGCAAATACATCTCGAAATTCCTTGAAAAGGTCGGTGTAAATTTGCACTTCTTCAAGGGAACATTCAATTCCGATGAAGAGATTCTCAATCACGTTAGGGTCCCTAGAGATGTTTATATATATTGTTTCTGAGATCACCAACATATTACCTTCGGCATGAAAGTGTGCTGGAGCCAAAGGATTTCATATCTTACAAACATCACTAGTGAATAGCTTGGAGAACCTAGCTTCCACTTCCTGCGATGGAGGAAGGAAATATGAACGATGGTGTAAGTCTTCCCAAGGTCGATCGACACCCATCATCACTTCGAGGATTGCTTCTTCAGAAGGTAAAACCATATCTAAGCAGTCTAAGGTAGAGGTGGAATCAAAGGCCCAAGCCGGGGCCACATAACCCTCAAACTCCTCTTCGGAAGAAGGAGCGGAGTGGTCATCTGCAGAGTTAACGATAGACTGGTATCTAAGCTTAGCCACAGACATAGGGGATGCCATTCCATTTACTTGTCCTTCAGCTAATGTGGTCATAGGTGAAGGCAAGGTCCAAGGGTCTGAAAAATAATTATTTCGGAAGAACCCTTCTCGAGGAGACTCCTTGGATGATGAAACGACATTGATTCGAGCGATAGGAGAGGGAAACTCAAAGGTACCCATCAATGAGGAATACATCCCAACTCCTAGATTCTCTGTAGGCAGGTGAGGGTTATCCACTAAGGGGACAGTAGAGTCAAAAGTTGCTTGAGGATCAACTGGACAATAATCCAATTGATCAACCTTAACGATTTTCCCTTCATGAGGAAAGTAGATGACACGAAGAGAGTCGAAACGACGGCATCCATCTCGTATACCCAATTCCTTCCTAAGAGGAGATTATAGTCTAGGTTAGCATCTATGACCTCTACCTCAATATTGACGACCTTTCCTCCAACACATATAGGAAAGGTCCGGATAATCCCATGCGGATTGTGAGAATGCCCATCAAACACAGTCAAAAGGGTAGGTGAAGGAACAGCCGAAGGAGATCCAATGGCCTTCCAGCAAGACATCGACATGATGCACGTGGAAGCTCCTTCATCAATAACGGTGTGAAAAATATTAATCTTTCGATATGTAGACTTTATCTGAAAAGCCATGTGATGAGGGAGTTGTTTTTTGACATTTAACATGTCAAAAGTGAGCACTAAAGAGTTGGTTGGATCAACTGCCCCAATTGCCGAGAGTAAAGCACTTCACTGAGCCAGACACGACTAGAGAACCTCTAAAGCGGACATGGCGCATGGACTCTAGGCCAGATCCTCCACAATGGAATAATTCTGGGTGGCCCTAGCATTAGGATTGATAGTCGCGTGTTTAGCAGAACCTTTCGATATCCATGGTATACTCTCAACAAGGGGTCACTCAATATGAAGGTCAGTATTTCTGGGAATAGTTTTTTCCTTGGAAGTTTTGACTTCACTGTAATCATGTGACTGAGTAGCCACATGTACATTAGAACCCATCATGAAAACGTTCGATGATTTTTCCCCTTCGTGGCTACCCCCTGAGGAGGTACCAGGATTTGAACTCGCGCCAGCAAGTAATTGCTGCCCTTGGGGAAAAGGGTTGGTTAACATAGCTTGAGAACTAGAAGCCCCTTGCTGCCCTAACAAGCACTGAGCATCCTGAATCTTCGGGCAGAGATGAGTTAAATGGTCTCCACTACACAACTTGCATGGAAACTTGACTTTATTTTTAGACTCATTTCTACCCCCACTAGCATTATTGCCAGATTTATTTTTGTTAGCCTTCCCATCCTATTTCTTTTTCTTACCTCGTCCTTTCTTTTTCCCATTGGAGTTTTGATTTCCTTTGGGGTTATCTGATTGGATGACATTAATCGAAGAGGGTTGGGAAGATGAAGTAGTAGACGATGTGACTTGGTTGTTTGAAGCAATTTGCAATGACAACTGTTGCAATTGGCTCAACAAGTTCACCACATTCGTGTCTACCGATCCAACGATACCATCCCCATGGGGACCTGGCTTCGACTTGGCTATGTCAACCTTCGACCCAGGAGCATCTGGCAAGTATTTCTGTAGGATCCCAGACTGAAATTAGATCAATTCTAATTGTTGGGCCCTAAAAATAGCTTGCTCCTTGGAGTAAACTCTGGACATCAAGACATCCTTAGAGATCTTAGGTTCTAAAGATTTCAAAAACCATTCGAGACGGTACTCCGAAGGGATTTCAGCTTTAATGAGCCTCTTTCTTCGTCTCCATTCCTGAATATGGTCAGAAATGTGAGTTGTCATGTCCTAACGAAAATTGGCCAGAAGTTCAGTTCCGGCATCATAACGGACGGGCATCTGGAAATTATTTAAGAAAATATTAGCTAAGTCGGCAAAAGATGTAAAGCTACCCCTTGGAAACTCTATATACCATTTGGTCGCATTACCAGTCAAGGTGCACTAAAAAAGTCTCAACGTAACTGAATCATCAATAAGGGAGTTCGACGAGCACCACAAATGGAATGTGGTCACATGGTCACCTGGGTCCTCACCACTCTTCCCTTCGAATTTTGGAATTTCCGAAGGGAGTTTGGTTGGAACCAGAGGCTAGGCCGGATTATATTTGATTGGATCATTTGTTAACCTTGTGAGGTCTGGCAAGTTCAAAGTTGCCAGAAACGGAAGCCCAGGAGGACCTTGGGGGTTCCACCCAGACTGGGTGGAACTCCCAAAGTTCTGAAAAGATTGGCCTGGATTTTGGAAGTCACCAGGCTGCTCAAAGTAACCTATGGAACCAGCTAAACCAAAAGGCATGCCTTGTGATCCAGCATAACTCAGAGTTTGACCAACTCCAACCGCAAAACCTCCATAACCGGTGAAACTTCCTCCTAAAGGGTTATAAGGAGCGGACAACCCCTGATAAGGATCCCACGCAGAGGCTAGGGGAGGAATACTTCGAAATGAACTAACCATGGAGTACGGCCTATTCCCTTGTTGGCCAAGAAATGAATTCCTAGTTCCCATACTACTAACCGCAGGGTTAGTCCAACCTTGAAAAGGATTGCTACCTTGTCCAAAAGAAGAGAAAGGCATAGATCCAATTGTTGGGTTAGAATGTGGTATATGACCACTTCCAAAAGGAAAACCCTGGAATGAATTCGATCCACCCATCATGGATGTGGCGGCACTAAACGGAACTGACGGAATACCCTGTGAATGGGTGTCAAATGGGAAAAATCCAGAACTAAAAGAATTGGTTTGGGAGTTTCCACTCGTAGAAGGAATGGAGGTAGACCGAACTAAATATGTGCTAGCAAAAGACCCAAATAAAGAAGCAGAGGGGATGGAAATAGTTCCTCCCCCTTGTACAGATAATGGATTCTGCATAGTCATAGCACTTGTAGTAGAAACCATGCTTCCAATAGTGGTCATCGATGGTAAGTGCGTAATGTGACCTGGACTTGATGGTCGATGCGTTGGAGGCCCAACGTATTGTAATACTTCCAGATGACTAGGAGGTAGGGGAGAATTCGGAGCCGCTAACAACTCTAAGAGTTCTTCTACCTCTACGTTATCTTCCATCTGAAAGAGAACTCGAGAATGTACTGGAGTATTTCTCTCTTGTCCTGTGGAAGTACCAGGTCTATCTTAAATATTGATGCCTCTGAGGGGAGGATCAATCCCCGATGCATCAGCTACCACGGGACGAAACCCACCGGTAATATTACCTCTGCGCCTTCTAAGTGAAGGCTCTAAACTTGGTGGTGAAAGACCACGAAGTCTTCGAGACCGTCTAGGCGATCGATTAGCCACTTTGAATTTTTTGTTAAGATCTAACTAAAGACTCAAAAAATTGAAAGTTAGGCCAACTAGGAGCACAGAGCACACACTATAAAGTCCCTAAAGATATCAGCCAGTCAAACAACTTCCAAGTATTTCCGCTCTAGGTGATTAGGACCGGACACCAAAATACGAGAAAGTGAAGTAAGGGGCCTTCCGAAGATAGTCTGGGATATTGACTGCCCAGTCCTATTAGCGAAGGTAATAAAGGAAGTTATGCTAACCTCCTAACAACAGCCTATGCCGGTGCAAGCCCCCAAGCTTCACAAGGGTGCCCTCCAGTAGTACCGTTGAGAGTGATACAACGTCGACCTCAGGTGCCACGGGATTCCCCTCCGCAGCCACCTGTGTAGATCCCTAGGAGTAGCAACTAGGGTTACCAACTCGTATCAGAAGCCAAGCGGAACAGACGTGAGGTAAGTTCGGACAAGTAGGAGAGGGGGTATCTCTCTTCCCTGTCTTTACAGACCCTCGTTCTTAACTCCCAGATCCAGAGCTTTCCTGGTCTTCCTAACGCTATTGGATTTTCACTCACTATTCAAACTTCTATGTTTGACAGTTTAAAATGGCCTTGGAGAGTTAACTCTCCACTCACCTAATCCAAGGCCCTAAAATATCCTAAAACTTGTTGATGTATCTAACTCGACAAATATAAAGTTCTAGTATATTTTAAATTAGCGCTTGATTTTACTATGCTATTATTTAAGTCAAGGGATAAACGGAAGTGAAACTAGTGGTGTTTTGACGCAAAAGAAATTAATAAAAACCAAACTACATGCAAATGCACTTGTTTTTGTTTTTCAATGAAAAGAAATTTCTATATGGTTCAGAGGAACTTCAAATAAAGCTACAACTTTTTCTTTTCTTTTCATCAAACTTCACACTCACAAAAGCTAACAAAACTATAAATGCCTAAAAAGATGCACAAACTAATCCTAATGCAACAAGTACATGCCGATGCAAAATTCAAAACTACTCTTAAATCAAAAGATGAAAGTTGCTTGTTTATCAATTTTAGATTTGCCACTTAAATGTTTAGATGGAATATAAGTTTTGTTGCTTATTTCGTCTAAGCACTAAAAGAAAGATGAAGACAAACAAATAGGCACTTTCACTCAACAAAAAGGAAAACTCAATCAAAACAAAGTTCAAGAAAGAAAAACAAAGTTTCAAGAAGTTTCCTTCAAAAGCAACTCAAAAACGACTTTTCAAAAACGCTCTAACAAGACTGAAACTTGATGACAGAAAAATAGGCACTGAAGCACTTTGTGAGTTTGCGACACAAAGCAAGTGGGAACTCAAAAAAAAAGGTGCTTTGAAATGCTCTTAACAATCAACAAGCAGCGAGACGAGCTTGGCAATGAAAACCAAAAGATTGAAAAGACAACTTTCAAGAAAGCGTGAACAAACAACTTTCAGAAAGCAAGAAAAGCAGATGGTCATAAAAATAGTTCAAAAATGCAAACCAAAAAGTCATTAAAACAAAACTCACCACAAAGATCGAAATCAATCTTTCTGCCCTGGATACACAGAGCAGCCAAGATTCCTTGCGAGAAACCTTGTGTGCTTAAGCAAAAACAAATGACGTTTGCAAGAAAAATGAACAAGACCAACCTTTTCACAATCAGAGAGAATTTGAAACAAGACGCTTGCTGTAAAACTAAAGACTGTGACAGAACAGTGATTGTTCCAAACTGAATCAGACCAGCATATTATCTTCCAGAAACAAAAAGATTTTAAAAATCTTGAAAATTAAATATATACGTGACTGTGTTTGCACATAGATGCATGTATACGCGACAATACTTAAGGAAACATGCGTATATGTAGGTTCACTTAAGGAAAGATGCATATATACACCTCTATAAATAGAGAAAAAAACGTATAAAAAAACTTCCAAAAAAACAAAAAAACTGTTTGGAAAAAACTGATCACAGCTCACAATTCAGGCACTGACTACACAGTAATGGAAGATAAACAGAAAGTTGAGCCCTGATTGGCTTGAATACACCCAAACTAGGAACAACAATAGTGTTGTTCCCAGTGGAGTCGCCAATTCTGTTGTGGGATAAACTCCCCTGGGGTCTTGGGTGAATACCCTAGCAGACTGGAGGTTATCTATGCAAAGAAACACACAATCCATACAGCCATAATGCTACTCTTAACACTCAGGTTGTCCCTTGGCTCCTTAAGGGATACGGCCGAGGTAACACCAGACCAATCTTTGGATTGCGGGTCCTAGCCTACCTGCAATCGGAGAGGGCTCTCTCTTCGTAATTTATCTTTGTTTAGGGTGATCTTAGGCTAGTTATTGAGTACAAGGGTTTTTGTTTTTTGGTGAGAAAGAGAATGGCTTCAAGCAGAGAGGTAATGCATCGTGCGATGAATTTCAAACCATTGGGCATGGAGTCAGAGGAGCGGGACTACTGGTGTGTTTTTCTTGGTCACGAGGGGGATATGGAGCAGATAGCTACTCATGAAACAATTATTCGGGTTAAAAAATGATGAAGTGGAGATCAGAGATGTAAGGCAACTAAGATATCTTTGATCCGGCTGACCGAGGTAAGGTGGATGGATTCTATCTAGGAACAATTAAGATTTCCTAAATAACAATCATACATGGGTGACGAAGAACTAATATGCTCCATGAGGTATTCATATTAAAGCTCTTAGTCAAAACAAAAACATATAGAACGTTTGCAAAAATTTAGTGTAAATTGTTGTAAGGCAAATTGTAGATTAGTCCTCCTTTCTGCAATCGAAAAATGGATTCTATCTAGGAACAATTAAGATTTCCTAAATAACAATCGTTCATGGGTGACAAAGAACTAATATGCTCCATGAGGTATTCATATTAAAGCTCTTAATCAGAACAAAAACATATAGAACGTTTGCAAAAATTTAGTGTAAATTGTTGTAAGGCCAATTGTTGATTAGTCCTCCTTTCTGCAATCGAAAATAGTGATAATGAAACCAATATATGTGAACTAATATTATACAGACAGGAGATGTTTTATTAGTCCATATGACAGCGTGAGAATTTGTTGATCATCCTTCAGCATTTTTAAAAAAAAGAAAAGGAAAGCATAGTGGACAGTCCATTATCTGATCCTTTGAATAATCTTTGACCTCTCAGCCAACAAAATTTCAATGATACAATGCAAACCAGCTGAATTGGAAGTTTTAAGGAGATGAGAAGCACACAATAAAATCGTTATTTTAGCATATCAGCATGAAGTTGAGAAAAGCTCTGTCTTGGATCTGATAAAAATTTCTTGCATAAATGCCAGAACATGGGCGGATTCACCGAGATAAGAGGCAAAGGGAATCAACATTCATTACCAGTTCAGAGGAAAACATAAAAAAATAGCAGACCTTGAGCATAGAGTGTGGCTCAACAAATTCTATACTAATCTTTCTATCTACTATTGAGATGGAGATATGAGCATATCATGAGCGTGAAACATAAAAAAAATAAAAATAAAAATAAAAAATAAAAAATAAAAACAGAGATGAGAGGCACTTATTGAGTTATGTGGCAGCTTTGGAATTTCGTAAGGCCCCCTTCAAACAACAAGACACAGCACATAGTCCATTTCCAAAAAAACTCCCACAGTCTTTGATTAAGGAATCGTACTAGATGTACATCATCAATCTCTATCAGAGTTTATCGACCAATTCTTACTTGTTTCTCTCCCCTTAAGACTGACTATGGGGTGGTTTATATAGTGAAATATTTACAGCCTTCCCTTGAACAGGTGTCATAGAGAAAATATCAAACAAATATCTCTAGATCATATCTTGAAAAAATATCTATGAATTAAATGTCTTTAACTCATCGTTGGGCTGGGAATTAATACATAATTATCTAAACAGAGCTGCGCTGAGGTAGCTGGTAGCTTAAGTTATATAACTTAGGGCTGTGCTTTGAATACTCTTGTCCGTATCCTTCAGGCGGTTCTGCTGCTTTTATGTGGCTTCGAGATTTTTTAATTTGTGCTAGTGAGCTTTGATGGCTCTGAGCTGCTCTATTTCTCTTTGCGCTATCCCTTTGCTGCCATCTAGCTTCGTGTTTTAAAGTCCCCTGCTGATATTCATAACTGATACTCTTTGTCGGTTTGCTGAAGTTGCTTCGATGTCGTATCGGGCATTCACTTTCCTCTCAAAACACTTCAAACTGTTCAATCGCCCCTGTCTTATCTCCTGTGATCATTAATACAACCTCCAGGTGTATTAGTTTGGTTTATCTAGCTGTGACACAGCAAGCACCTTCAAATATCTTTAAAAAACAGAGCAGGCGTCCAGGTTGCCCGCTTACACCAATAGTCAAATTTAATTTTTGAGGATTTATATTCAGATCCTTAGTAGAAGCCATCTGTATTTGTGAAGGTGCACCAGAACCACTCTTATCATATTCGTATCTTATGAATCCATCCACAGGTTCAATAAGTGGCTCCCACGAACCATCTTTTCGTTATATGATCTTGCCATCAATGACAGATTTAGAGTAGATTTTTAAATTGCCAAATTTTCCATGTAAACTAAGTGTTATCCCAATCAAAGAAACATTCAACAATGGAGCCATCAAGCCTCCAAAATCATCAAACAGAGTCACCGAGAGTCCTCCCACTTCTGCATCAACTACTAAGTCATCTGGTTCACCAGATATTCTTTGATCAGCCAGACATAAACCAAATCTTTTTGGAGGCCTTTTGAATGCATTTCTCACAATGAATGCGCCAAGCTCATTATCTAGTGTCCATATGCTGAAACTGTTTGTAGGTGGCGCCTCACTATTTTTTAGAAGACATTGGAGGCCTTTTGAATGCATTTCTCACAATGAATGCGCCAAGCTCATTATCTAGTGTCCATATGCTGACACTGTTTGTAGGTGGCGCCTCACTATTTTTTAGAAGACAAATGCGCATTTTTCAGCTAAGTATTGCCACTGTGTGTGCGCATTTTTTAGCTGAGTATTGCCACTGTGTGTGCGCATTTTTCAGCTGAGTATTGCCACTGTGTGTGCGCATTTTTTAGCTGAGTATTGCCACTGTCCAAGCGCATTTTTCAACTGAGTATTGCCACTGTCCAAGTGCATTTTTCAGCTAAGTATTACCACTGTCCAAGCGCATTTTTTAGCTGAGTATTGCCACTGTCCAAGCGCATTTTTCAGCTGAGTATTTCCACTTTCCAAGCACATTTTTTAGCTGAGTATTGTCACTGTGTGTGCGCATTTTTTAGCTAAGTATTGCCACTGTCCAAGCGCATTTTTCAGCTAAGTATTGCCACTGTCCAAGCGCATTTTTCAGCTGAGTATTGCCACTGTCCAAGCACATTTTTCAGCTGAATATTGCCACTGTCCAAGCACATTGTTCATCCAGTGGATTATTGGTTAATCCTTTGACGATGCAAGGTTTATATCTGAACTTTCTCAATACTAGCAACATTACTCTGCCCCTCATTTCTAGGAATACAAACCACATTGCTTGATGCCAATATTTGGTGGTTTATCATGAACTGAATATGATCTTTTGAAAACATCATTGGGTCCACCAACAGCTTCACTTGTTGATATATGGCATTTGAATAACTGGATGCTTTCACTAGCTGAGCAAGGTTTTCCTTTAACATCAAGATATAAACCAATCAAGGAAACATGAAGAACACTGTATCGCAACCCATTATATAGTATCTGAAACATCAGGAGGTCCCATCATAAATCCATTTCCAAGATAAAAGATTCCTGTATTTGTCCCATCTTTCTAAGGTTCTGAAGTGACTCGAAGGTGCTGAAGAGATACATTCTCTGAATTGTTATTGCCACAACAATGTAGAGCATTCTCGTTTCCATATGAACTAAATATGTCATGAGAACTTGGCAGCAAGTCAGAAGTAGCAGCAAGATAATCCTTCTTGTCATTCTGTATGGGATTTCCCAGTGTTGGAATTCTATGGAATTTCTTCTTTAAAGGTTGAAAAGTTGCCTCAACAACACTTTCTTACAAACTTGTCTCAATAGGATAGGGACCAGAAGAATCAGAAGCTGGAATATCCATTTCATTTTTCTTCGCAGATGCCATAGTTTCCAATTCCTGATCACAGATGGCATTAGCAATTTCTGTCTTAGTTAGCCCAAGCAAAGAGCCTGAAACATGGACATGGTTATTCTTATAATCTTCTTTCTTCTCTAATTTAGCTATGTCATTACCCCCAACATCATGCAAATTGCCAACATTTCTTATAGCATTGTGAGTTGAAAGACATTCCCACTCCTGTTTCCACCCTCTTTGATTCCTTTAGAGGTCCTTTGATCTTTAGCTGAAGCAGCTGGCCTGGAAGAAACCAGAAATGGTGGTTGTTTGACCAAGTGCTGAGATGACACAAGAGCAATCTTTTGTGTGCTATTTTTCAGCCAACTCTTGTTTGACCAATAAGACCTTGTTTGACCAATACTTTCTGTTGCAATTCTACAATATCTCTATCTCGGTCATCTAATTTTGAATCTACAAGTTCCAATTTAGTGCATGCCTGCTGAAGAGCCAATTTATTATTTTTCATTCTCCTTCACAAGCTTTGAAATTTTGTCTTCATGCACTTTGATGGAATTGACTGTGGCACTTTTCTCTGCAGAGAGCACTTCATTTTTCTTTTGAGCTCCTCTATCTTTCTGTCCCTGACTTTTATAACATCGAGAAGAGCTGCTTTGATTTAGCATCATCTCTTTCACAACCATTAAAAACAGAACTAAAGGTTGATAGTCCTTTGTAGTAGCAGAAAATGTTGAGCTAGTTATGGTTATATTTCAACCAATGGAGGGGATATGTATTTAGGGGGATCTCGTATATGTTTTTAGTATGGGGAGGGAAGAATAACTGGGATTTAGATAATAAGTTATAAGTTAATATGCAATCTGATCAAAGAGCGCTAAGGATAGGAATCTTAGGCTTTTGAAGGGGAAACAGGACTTTTTAAGCGGATTAGGGGAAGTTAG
>APFE031339647.1:3097-18153 GCA_000404065.3 Pinus taeda | reverse complement strand
GGGATAGCTCCTCCTATCAAGGGATTAGCTCCTTCTCTTTTGGGATGCATTAACCACCTTGGAGCGAACAATCCACGTCAAAAATCTTTCTAGAAACATCTAGAATTAACCCAAAAGTGAGTTTTTTAGGATAAACGTGCGCCTTTTGACTTTTATAGGGGTACGCACCCACCCCTTTACAGATAGGGCATGCAGATACACAGGTAATATGAACAGAGGGTGCGGGCGCGTAGGCAAAAGTGAGAGAAAGTGCGGAACCAGAGTAATATTGATTTTCAATGTCTTTCTCTCATTTGCAAAGCTTGACATGAAGAGCTACGGTCTAAGACTTACTTAGGAGGCCATTATAAGTGATGATAAACCCATACTGACTTCAAATAGTCATGGTGATGATATTTTTGTGTAACAAGCCCTCTTCAAATCCTAGCAGAATATGAGAGTCTAAGGAGAGCTCCTAGTGAAACAGTTCAAGATTATTGCACTAATTTAACAATGTTTACAATTCTATTCCAACAACAATACAACCTCGATTAGTGTTATATTTAATCTATTTTCCAAATAGATTTGATGTCGATGTGGCTTATCAATTGAGAGAGAGAAATCCCGCTACCCTAGAAGAAACACAAAAAAATGTTGTTAGTGTAGAAGAAAATTTGTTATCCAAAAGAGAAATGTTAAAGGTGTTGGGTTGTGTTATATTCTTTCCATGACTAGCCCACGTAGTTAACTAGGGGTTTAGAAGGGTGCAGAGCCCCCCCTTCTTTGCACTGATTATGTAGTCGAGGCATCACAGGGGTTTGAGGGGTGCAGGTAACCCCCCTCTATGGGGTCTGGGGCAACACCCTAGAATTTTTTTTTTTGGACCCTATATTAGGTTGCGTGGACCTACCTATGGTTTTGTGCATGATTTTCGCATATGGTTTTGGATGCGATCGTTTTCGATCCATGGTATTGGATGCTTCAGGATGTATAAATATGTATTGTAACATTGAAAGGAACATAATGAAAAATCAAGCTGGTAGTCCCGGTTTTGGAATTCGTATATAGGTAATTTCTATATGGGGATAAAACTCACGTTTGGTATCAGAGCTATTTGGCTTCAAGGGGATGACTTTATTTCTGAGGGGTTTCACTCATGTGTGTGGTAGACCCTGTTTAGTGGGAGATCTACGGGGTCGATTCTAGTGGTGAAAAAATATGGTGAGCAGTGGAAAGTTAGAGATCAAGAAATTTAATGGTCAGAGTTTTGAGTTGTGGAAACTCAAGATGGAGGATTTTGTTGGTGGATAAATATTAGTGGATCGCAGTACATTCGGGTACTAAACCAACAGGAGTGTCTGATGAAGAATGGAAGAATTTGGATTGGAAGGCAAAGAGCACAATACGATTTTGTGTCTTAGATTCAGTATTGAATGTATCAAGGGAAGCTATAGTGAAGGCTTTGTGGGACAAGTTAGGGACTTTGTACCAATCTAAGTCTCTGGTGAATAAATTGTTCTTGTGGAAATAGTTGTATATCTTGAGGATGAAATATGGAGACTTGGTGACAAAGCATCTGAACACATTTAATATTGTGGTAAGTCAATTATTATCTATTGATAATAAAACTTCAGATGAAGATAAGTGCATCAGTTTGTTGTATTCTCTACCAAATTCATGGGATAGTTTGGTTATTGCAATAGGTAGCAATATAACTACCTTGCAGCTTGATGAAATAGTCTCATCCTTGCTGATGGAGGTTATGAGATGAAAAAATATGGAGAGCCAGAATGGTGATGCCTTGTCTGTACGAGGATGGTCCCAGAACATAAACCAAAATAAGTCATCAAGTGGGAGATCTAAATCTAGAGGGAGATCTAAATCTCTAGGAAAACTTGTAAAGGTGAAGTGCTGGAAATGCAGAAAGGAAGGGCACTTCAAAAGGGACTATAAATCTAAAGCTCCTGATAAAGGAAAGGGATATGATGATGCTCCTTCTGCAGAGGCGAAAACCACCTCAGATGAAGGTGGGGATGTGTACTTGGCTTCTTCAGGTACACATGTAGATCGTGAGGCATGGTTGATTGAATTAGCTGCATCCTTTCACTTCACTCCCCATAGAGAGTGGTTCTGTAAGTATGAGAAATACGATGGTGGTGATGTCTTCTTAGGGGATGATGGGAAGGCTAGAATCTGTAGTCACGGAAAAGTAAAGTTGAAGTTGCAAGGTGGAAGGGTTAGAAAACTTCCAGGTGTTCTGCATATTCCTACATTGGCTAGAAATTTGATTTCTATAAGCAAGTTGGATGATGCATGTGTAAAAACAGTGTTCGAGAAGGATATCTACAAGATGGTTCAAGAAGCATTGGTATTGATGCAGGGAGTTTGGATTGGAACTCTGTACAAGCTACAAGGTAGCACTATTGTTGATGGGTGCAACAATTCTGTGGTTCCTGAAAGTGGAGCAGAAAATCTAGTGGTCTCTGGAGAGAAGACCATGCTGTGGCATCAAAGGCTTGGACATATTGGAGAGGAGGGCCTTCGAATACTTCATGGTAAAGGTATGGTAGAAGGTATGAGTAATAGCTCTCTGGATTTTGATTTCTCTGAAAATTGTGTATATGGGAAGCATAATCGGGTGAGCTTCCCCTCTGGTGTTAAGAGGGAGAAACAGATATTAGAACTTATGCACAATGATGTGTTTGGACCTGAGAATGTTCCATCACTAGGTAAGTTTGTGTATTATGTATCATGTATAGATGACTTCTTAAGGAATACATGGATATATTTCCTTAAGAAGAAATCTGAAGTCTTTGAGAGGTTTAAACAATTTAAGGCTCTGGTGGAAAACCAGGCAGAGAAGAAGATAAAGGTGTTGAGTACAGATAACGGTGGAGAGTTTTGTAGTAAGGAATTTGAAGAATTTTGTAAGAAATGTGGTATAGCATGGCAGAAGACTACTGCATATGCACCTGAGAAAAATGGAGTTGCAAAAAGAATGAACAAGATTTTAATGGAAAGGACAAGAAGCATGCTCAGTGGTGCTGAGTTAGGACAAGAATTCTGGGCAGAGGCAGTGGATATAGCATGTTACCTGGTCAACAGATCACCTTCATTAGCGTTGGAGGATAAGACTCCACAAGAGGTATGGACTGGTAAGAAACCTTGTCTTTCACATCTGAGGGTATTTGGATGTGATGCATATGAACACGTTCCAAAGTAGAAACGAACCAAGTTGGATAGTAAATATTAAAAGTGCATATTTATTGGGTATAAGGATGGTTTAGAGGGTTATAAGCTTTGGAACCTAGTAACAAGGAAGGTTGTTTACAGCCAAGATGTGGTGTTCAAAGAGGTAAAAGAAGTTATTAAACATGAAGTCCAACCAAAGGAACCTAAGAAGATAGAGTTTGAGCTTAAGGAGGAAGAATCAGACTCTACAACGGAGGAGGAATCAGAAGATGAAAAGCCACAAACTCTGGGTGTGAGAAGATCAGTTTGAGAAAGAAGGCAGAAAGAAAGGTATAATCCATCTTCTTTCTATTCAAATTTTTCTTTATTTGTTATTGACAATGATCCCAAAACTGTGAAGGAAGCAATAGATTTAGAGGATGGAAAACTCTGAAAAGAGGCCATGGTTAATGAAATGGCATCTTTGCACAAAAATGAGGCTTGGGATCTGGTGGAGTTGCCAGCTAGAAGGAAACCCATTGGAAGCAAATGGGTGTTCAAGAAGAAGATAAATGCAAAAGGAAAGGTGGATAAATACAAAGCTCGGTTGGTAGCAAAAGGTTATTCCCAGGTGTCAAGAATTGATTTTGGTGATATTTTTTCTCCTGTTGCCAAGGTAACTTTGATTAGATTACTTTTATCTGTTGCTATTGCTTTTGATTCTGAGGTAGAACAGATGGATGTGAAGACAACATTTCTTCACGAGGATTTGGAAGAGGAAATTCACATGAAGCAACCTAAATGCTTTGTCGTGAAGGGTAAGAAAGAACTAGTATGTAAGTTAAAGAAGTCTTTGTATGGGTTAAAGCAATCACCAAGGGTGTGGTATCAGAAATTTGATACATTTATACGGGGACTTCGCTTCACCAGAAGCAAGGCAGATCACTGTGTGTATTTTAAATTAATTGGTGACTGTGTTATTTATCTGGTCTTGTATGTGGATGATATGTTGCTAGTTGGAAATGACAAAGAAATTATCCAGGATTTGAAGACCCAATTTTCCTCCAAATTCAACATCAAAGATCTTGGTGCTGCAAACTATATTTCAGACATGGAAATTAAAAGAGATCAGGCAAAGAGGAAGCTCTGGTTAAACCAGAGGAAGTATGTTGAGACAATACTGCAACTATGCCTATTCCTGTAGGTGTGCAGTTATCTATTGAATAGTGTCCCAAGACATAAGAAGAGGAAGACGACATGTCTCGTGTTCCATATGCAAGTGTAGTCGGTAGCCTAATGTATGCAATGGTCTATACTAGACCAGACATTACACATGTAGTGGCAGTATTGAGCAGGTTTATGTCAAAACCAGGGAAGGAGCACTGGACAACAGTGAAGCGAGTTTTCAGGTATTTGTGTGGAACTAGTGATTATGGTTTATGCTACCAAGAAAGACCAAGATGGGACAAATTGTTGGATATTCATGGCTTTGTTGATGTGGACTGGGCTGGAGATCTGGATCAGAGAAGATCTACAAGTGGGTATGTGTTTAACCTATTTGGAGGTGCAGTCAGTTGGATGAGTAAGAAACAATATATAGTGGCACTATCAACTTCAGAGGCAAAATACATGGCAACCACTCATGCAAGAAAGGAAGCAGTTTGGTTGCAGAGCTTGTGTTCAAGTATGGGGTTAGTACAGGGAGCTATAAGGATAGACTGTGACAACAAAAGTGCAATTTTCTTGGCAAAGAACCCTGCATATCATTCAAAGATAAAGAACATTGATGTTCAATATCACTTTGTGAGGGATATGATAGAAGAGAAAAAGGTTTTGTTAGTAAAGGTGGACACTTTGAAGAATATTGCAGATGCATTGACAAAATCTGTGAGCTCTAAGAAGTTCTCTTGCTATAGAGAAACAATGGGCTTTACAGGGCTAGATAAATGACTAAGCTCTCTCGCAGCCCCTTGTGGAAAAAAAATAACAAGTGGGAGAATGTTTGGTTGTGTTATATTCTTTCCACGACTGGCCCGCATAGTTAACTGGGGGATTAGAGTGGGGAATGCCCCCCCTTCGTTGCATCGATTGCGTAGCAGGGGGGTCCATGGTATTCTATGCTTCAGCGTGTATAAATATGTATTGTAACATTAAAAGGAACATGATGAAAAATCAAGCTGGTAGTCCCAGTTTTGGGATCAAGGGGAAATCTCTGTGTATATGTGTTTTATCTGTTATGCTCTCGCATTGTTTATTTTCTGTGTTTTAGAATTCGTATGTAGGAAATTTTTGTACAAGGTTAAAACCTACAAAAAGAAGAAAGAAGAGTGACCATCAAAGAAGAACCTTCTTCTTCATTATCACATGCAAAGCTAGACACCTTAGTTAAAACGATGGAAAGGGTCATGGAAAGAATGAGTTTGACTGACATGGCTCCACTAAGAGAACCTCAAGGGGGTTCACAGATCAGAAATCCTAACTTTAGGAGGAATTCGCCCCAAATTAAACAAAGAGACCAAAGAGCCCCAGTAGATCAACAACAAATTATGCCTCCTTTTAAGGATAATTTTTAGATGAAGAAAATGGGATAGTAGATGACCTTGAAGCGAATCATATTACTATTTTTGGGGAAGGAGAATTAGATACTATTTTCTTAACCAAGGAGGAACAATATTTGTTATTGTTATCACAACCAGAAGTCATCCCTGCAAAATCAAATGATTATAAAAAGGGATATCAACACTCTTATATGGAAGTACACAAACAATACAATTTTGGAAGCAAAAAGGCTACAAAAAACCCTCCCAAGAAGATTCAAATTGATACACCTTCCTGTTGGGAATGGGTCCCCTAGGGTTAATTTTGGGGTTAAAAGCCCATGTTTTGAGGCTAAAGGCCCATGTTTTGTATAAAGAATGTAAATTCTCCGCATTTTGTGGTCATGGAGTGCGAAGATGTAAAGAGTCATCAAAGGTTCCCACCCTTAGTTTACATAACTTGTGTCGGCTTTGTGAGATCCACCCTTGGTCTGCAGACCATGGGATTGTATAAAAAGGGAAGTCATAGAAGAGTCTAAGGGAGTCTTTAGTTCATAGTTGATGTTGATGAATGTAATGGGTCTATGAGCTAAGAGCGAAGAGTCTTAGAGTAGGAAAGAGGCTCTGCAACTGAGTGCGCAAAGGCCTAGGGTATAAGTCTGCAGCTGATTGTGTGGGCCCCTACAGTTGTGTGTGCAGGGTAGTTAGAGTCTGTAAAGGAGATTTAGACATCAATAACAAGAATTATTCTAGAAATACCTGTGTATGAGTTATTTTACTTCTATCATGAATGTATGCAATTATGTTATGTTGAATATTGGGTTTATGGTTTAATGTTGTATTGATGCACGAATCTATGTGTTTTAATTTGTTATATGAATGCGAGTAAGAATATCTGTTTACACGAAGATAATCATATTGAATGTTGAAGTTATCAACTACTTAAGCTAATCTGGGTAAATACATCAGTAAGAGTAGTCACAGAGGCATGTAAGTGCCTGAATTTCCTATTTAGGGTTCATGAAGGATGATCATAGATCTCTGTGAAGGTATCAAAGCTAAATAAGAGAAGTATATCAAAAATCCCTCAAACGCTTATCGGTCTGTGTGAAGGAAGGGTTAGGGTATAAAATGACATCACTACCACTCAGGTTGTAGAAACTTGGTTCCTACATCCCCCCATATTGCTTCAGGTGAGACTTCAGTCTGCATTTTGCGGATTGATGCCAAAAGGGCCAGTAGTGTAGGGATTTTCTTAGCTAATTAATGTTGAACCTAGGTCAGGGCCCATCAAGCCAACAAATGGTTCCGTTGTTGGAACTGGGTTTTCATAAAGAGATGTGTGATGTGACATCACTGGAATCCAACTAAGAAAAAGATTGAAGACTAGTTGGATAGAAAGATCCATGAATTTGCGGCATAAGAGAACATGAATCTACGATTAACGAAAGAACAGTGGTTGGATAGATACCTGTACACAGAGATACATGAGATCTTCTTCTATTCCTTGTCGGTTGAGTTGTATGAGTGGATCATGAAATTGGTAGACGGCTAAGGAATGTGGAGGATTGACATTCTAATAGTCTGGACCCCGAATTTAGTGTGGAGATTAGAAACCTCTGAAGATAAGATCACACATGTTGTCAATCATTGGCTCAATCATATCATAGGAGGTTTTGTGATAGAGTTCTCAGTCAATACCTCAATCAGTTCCAATGAAGCAAAGCACCGCTTCTTCAAGGGGCTGCGAGGTAATTATTTAAATTATTTAAATACCTGGTTTAAGATTCTCTTGTGTGAAAAGTAGGTTATGCAGCTACCTTGATGTTTTGGGCTATGCAAAGTGGAAGGACATTTAGGAACAGAGGGAAAATAGGCCTTGAATATAGCCCACTAATTGAACCTCCTTTGAGTGACGATGAGGAAGCAACATAGGCTTCTCCACAGAGCACTGTTCAGTTGATAAAGCAATGGTTCCTGCAAATACCCCATCCACACACACTGCCTCCATCTTCAACTTCACCACATACACCTTCACCTACACCACCACCACCTCCACCACTGTTCAGTATGATGAACTCAGTAAAGCTACCTATGTTTAAGGACTTGGGAAATGAAGATCCATACCATTTTTGGTTCGTCGCAAGGTTGTATGGGAAGCTCAGGGTATCATGGATGATCAATTGAAGAAAGAAATTTTGGTTAGTGCTTTGAAGGATCACGCGCTAACATGGTACATTAAGTACTGCACTGATAACCCGACATCTGCGCTGGCAGATATCCAAACCGCGCTAAATAAGGAATTCAGCAGACCTAAGTCTGAAGCAAAATAAATTATGGGATTAAAAGAGATCATGATGAAGCCTTGCGAGATACCCTAGGATCTAGATCAGAGATTGAAGAGTACAATCCACGAAGCTAACTTGAATTTGACAGACGGGTAGCAATGTGAATGGTTTCTGGCTTCGCTCCTGCCTCATCTAAGGGTTGCGCTATCACAACAAAATATTCAAACCTGGGCAGAAGCCCTAGAAATTGCGATGAGATTACATTAGACACTGTTGCAAGATGCTAATCTGGGGGTTCAGTAGATTAATGCGTAGTTGTAGAACCTTTGCCTAGAAATGTGGAGTCTGAAGAAAGATAGAACAACTCGACCAGAGGTGCGTGAAGAAGTTTGGTGCCTGAAGTGCAAAGGTCAAGGGCATGACAAAGATCACTCTCCAGTATTCTCAAATTATGTTGCATCATGGGTGCCAATGCCTCTAAGACTGGAAGCTCCAGTAGGGCCAGGTACAAGTCCTGCACTGTGGCATGCTATCTATCAGGTAGCTAGAAAACATGCAACAAACAATTGCCACTTGCTGCAAAAATTTGTACAGACACCGCAATAGCTCTTCTGCAACTTATGTAAATTGGTGGGTGATGATGAGCACAATTTTCATAGTTACGAGTTAATCATGGATAGAATTCCCACAGTGCAAAAACCCGGCCTCCAGACCAAGGTGATGGGGGAGTGCGAGGTGAATACTAGGGACGTGGACGAGGCCGACGTGGAGGAGGACCTGGTAGAGGTCGGGGGCAGGTCATTTGTTACAACTGTGGAGGACCAGGACACTATGAGCGAGGCTGCCTGAATCTAATGTGTCTTTCATGTTGATATTGTATTTAGTTTGACCACGCAACTGAAGATTGCCTAGTATTGCTAGCTAAGATACATGAAAAGGGGGAAGAGCCTCCATAGCCAACTCAGAACCTACAGATGATGAGAGCTGAGCCTCGCAAAGAGGATCCAAAGGTAAATATTGTGTTGTGGAGTGGGATGACGACTGGCAAAGTTAAGGGGAAGTAGCCTAAAGAAACTAAATGGGTCCGTAGAGCTCCAAAAAATGATGTCAAGTTTGATCTGAAGCATAGATGGGAAACATTTATGAAAGAAAAGAAAAGCTTTGTTGAGGCCTCTACTTCAAGAAGTCAGTATAAGCTAGTTGAAGTAATGGATCCTTCCATGCTTATTACTTTCTTGGAGACCTGTATGAAGCTTCTACATGATAGCAAGGCTGTAAAAGGACTATAGGAACTGATAAATAAGTATGCCGAGAAAGAAAAGGCTCCTGATGGACCGTGCATGTCAGGAATATTGGTAAACATACATAAAGAACGAGGCATGAGATGAGGCTCACTACATAGATAGGAGAATATGAGATAGATCAAGTAATCCTAGATCTGGCGTCGAACACGAATGTTCTGCCTAAACAGACATGGGAAAATATTGGGAGACATGCGCTGTAGTGGTCTCTGATTCAGTCAAGGATGGAAAATCAACAGAAAATCATCCCCATGGGAAGATTGCAGGGAGTGACGGTGGATATTGAGGGTGTGAGTGCATTGGCTGACTTTGAATTATACAGATTTTGGATGACAACAATCCCTACCCTACGCTCCTTAGGATCAACTGGGCCACTGACATGAATGGGGTAATCAATTTGAAGAAGCGGAAGATGATATTTGAGAATAAATCAATCCGCATAGTAGTGCCCCTGGACCATCCAGAAGGACCGTGCTATACTGAACCGATCCACGATTTTGAAAGTGATGATTTGGACAATATTTACAAGATAACGACGCGAGATTAGGATTGGGTGAATTTGATAGCAGATGGACGTATTACATGGAACCACAAAAGCTCATGCACTTTAGATTCAGATGAGGGGTTGGAACACTTGTAGAACCAACTGCATGAAGTATCTACACCTCATTCTAATATGATGACCAAGACATTGCGATGTGTATCGTTAGAGGTAATAAATCTACCTTACTATGATGGTTTAACTGATGTTGATAACTTTTTGGATGCATTCAAGAGAGAAGTGCCAGAGAAGCATCGCTTCTAGGCCTTTGATTGTGCACTCCATGCTATGCCAATGAGATGGTGGGGCATGGACAAGGATGATTTTGATGATTGGCATGTGTACAGAAAGATGATGAGAGTGCAATTTGGTCACCCACAAGTGTGGCTAACAGAGAAATGTGATCGGAGGAATGACCCATGCAATCACCTGGCCAAATGGATGAAGGTTTATGGAGCAGATCCTTAGCCTGAATGGGTGCACCTGTTTTTTCATACTTTGGATGTAATAGAGATGAACAGTTGTGTGAAACTTTGGGGCATATAGGGTGCTAAGAAGGATGCCACATTTTGTTGGAATGAAGAATTTGAGCAAACCTTAGATGTGTTGAAGGAAAATATGGTCACCACGTCGATCCTAGTCTTCTCGGATTAGAAGAAGGAATTTCACGTGCATGTGGACACGTCATTTATTTTACTCAAGGCAGTACTAACACAGGCCGGTGAGGGAGAGCTAGACCACCCTATAGTGTTTGCCAGTAGGAAGTTGTCTAAAGCTAAGAAGAATTATTCAACAATAGAGCGCAAAGGGTTTTCCATGGTGTACGTGCTCTAGAAGTTCAAACACTACTTGCTAGATGGACACTTTGAGATGTATATAGACCATTCTGCATTGAAGTACTTGGTTAACAAGCCTATGTTGGGGAGGGGGAAGATATGCAGATGGCTACTATTGTTTTCGAAATAAGATTTCGAAGTTCTTGTGAAGCCAGGACAATTGAATGTTGGACTGAATCATCTGTCGTGCATTGAAACAATTGAGGAGCTCACTAATTTGTAGGAAGGAATGCCTGACACATAGCTCTTTGCAGTGCATGTCGCAGACAATCACTTTGCAAATATCATACAGTTCCTGATGACGGGGATGGCTCTAGAAGGGTATACTAGTCAACAAAATTAGGAGCTAGTGGTGCGTGCGAAATACTTTTCTGTCATTGCAGGGCATTTATATAAAATGGGCTTGAATGAAATTCTGCAATGTTATGTACCTAACTTTGAATGGAACAAAATCCTTGTTAAAGCTCGTGGAAGAGTCGCGGGAGGACATTATGCAGGAAAAGCTACAGCGTAGAAGATTTTACGCCCTGGGTATGATGACCAACGCTTCATAAGGATTCAAAGGCTTATTGTAAGGCATGTGATGCATATCAGAGGATGGGTAGGGCATCATGGAGGGATGAGCTGCCTCTGAATCTGTAGATGTCATTACACTCATTTGAAAAGTGGGCGATTGACTTTGTAAGACCAATTCAACCTCGAGGAAAGAAGACGGGTGCGTTTTACATCATCATCGTGACTAAGTATTTGACCAGATGGGTAGAGGTACGGCCTATAAAGGACTGTACAGGGGCAACATCAGCAAAATTCCTCTTTGAGTATGTACTGACTAGATTTTGTTGCCCAAAGATTTTAATGAGCAGTCGCGGTATACATTTCCTTAATGAGACGATCAACACGTTGGCAGAGGAGTTCCAGGTTTATCATCAAAAGATTATGCCATATCACCCACAGGCTAATGGGATGTTGGAAGCGTTTAATAAGATACTGGAGAGTGCACTAACAAAGATCTACAATGCACAAAGAAATGACTGGGATGTGCGCGTACTCGCGGTGCTATGGGATTACAGGACGACTTGCAAAACGGTAACTGGACAAATGCCTTTCAGGCTGGTTTATGCCACAGAATCTATGATGCTAATGGAGTACATTGTACCTAATCTATGTATAGCGAAATTTACAGGAATGGCAGATCATGGAGCCTTGGAAGAAAGGCTTCTACAGCTGACAAAGCTCGAAGAGGATCTTGATTTTTGGCTGGATTCCATCAACAAGTTCAAAAGGAGCGTGAAAAGGCATGGCATGATCTTCACATCAAACTGCAAACCTTCAAGGTAAATGATTTAGTATTATTGTATGATAGTGAGTTTGATAAATTTCCAGGAAAATTTCAGATGCATTGGCTGGGGCCCTATGTCATCAAGGAGATTACTGATGGTGGAGCAGTTCAATGGGTGAAGTTGAATGGAGAACCGTTTTCAGGGAAGGTGAATGGTAACCGATTGAAGCCATACACTGGGGATCCGGCCAGATCAATATATGGTGGAGGCATAGTCTGAGCACTCCAGGTAGCTGAAAGGAGGCGTAGGACTATAAACTACACTATGAGGGTCATAGAGCTGCGCGACTGGGGAACTGTGCGGAAGGGAGGAATGTCACAGTATCAATGGAAGCGCGAAGGGAGTTACACTATATAAGGAGAGACCACATAGGTGTTAGAAAATTATATATTACGAAGCAACGGAACACATAAAATATTGCAGAAATATAAACATAGAAAACACATAAAACAAGAGAGACACAGATATATGTGGTTCACCCAGTATGGGCTACATCCACGAAGAAACAGCCAGCCCTTCTTTTATTATATTATCCAACAAACTAAAGAGATACAACCTATAGTACATCCACTGTAACACCCTCTTCGCTCTCAATCTCCTCTCTCTTCCTCACTCAGAATACAAATGTGCATAGACGCAATACAATTCCCTCATAT
Organism: Pinus taeda; assembly: GCA_000404065.3. Taxonomy (NCBI): domain Eukaryota; kingdom Viridiplantae; phylum Streptophyta; class Pinopsida; order Pinales; family Pinaceae; genus Pinus; species Pinus taeda. Next base: position 5,504 of record APFE031339647.1, on the reverse strand, counting down.
ATAGTGAGGGGTTGCCCTCTAGGGCAAGAAACCCTAAATTAAACATAACTTCTACCGTCAAATCATCTGCCTAATGAACAGCCTAGATTGACTAGAAATTATTAGACTTTTACAAGGAAATTTTACATCTATTTTTAGCTTCGGGGGCGCTGTCCCCGAACCCCCGCCAGAGGAATACTAGCCCCCAAACCCCCCAGCCGGGGGGGATTTACCCCCGTGAGGGGGACAAGTCCCCCCTGTGCGGAGGGGTGTACAGTCTTCTTGGGGTATACATCCAGCTAAAACCTTTGAATACAGAAGAGAATCAAGCTCCACACCCAACAACCTCCCACTTGGAGACTGATTATAGCAAGTCCACCGCTACTTCATTTGCTAGAAAATGACTCCACTTTAGACCTAGTTATTTCTCATCTTCTTCATCTTACCTGAAGACCAATTGAAACTGAGCAGATTCTCATTTTCTCCCTGGTTACAAATTTTGTTAGCATATCTGCAGGATTTTGGCTAGTGTGTATCTTTTCCAGCTTCAATTGTCCATCTTCCAATGTTGACCATATGAAATGGTACTTGAGCTGTATATGTTTATTCTTGGAATGAAATGCAGAGTTCTTTGCAAGAGTTATGGTCCTCTGGTTGTCACTGTATAACCTGCCTAGCTCCTGCTTCTTACCTAATTCATCTAGAATCCTTTGTAACCAAATCATTTCTTTACTAGCCTCTGTAGCAGCAACATACTCTGCTTCTGTTGTTGAAAGTGCAACAAAACTTTGGATTTTTGAAACCCAACTGACAGTTATTCCACCTATAGTAAATACATATCCTGTTGTGCTCCTCCTATTATCTCTATCACCTGCCATATCTGCATCAACATATCCCTGTAGAGCAATGTTTGAACCACCAAGGCATAATGCTTGATTTGTGGTACCTCTCAAATACCTGAGAATCCACTGCACTTCCATCCAATGTTCTTTTCCTAGATTGTTCATGTACCTGCTTACAACTCCCACTGCATGTGCAATATCAAGCCTTGTGCAGATCATTGCATACATTAAGCTTCCAACTGTTGATGTATATAGAAATTTAGACATAGGAGCCATTTCTTCCTGAGTCTCAGGACATGCCTCCTTACTTAATTTCAAATGGCTACCCAAAGGTATACTAACTGGTTTTGCATTCTGCATATTAAACTTTTTTAACACCTTTTCTATGTACTCACTTTGAGACAATGTTAATTTGTGATTCTTCCTGTATCTAGTTATTCTCATACCAAGGATTTGTTTTGCAGCACCCAAATCCTTCATTGCAAATGAGTTTGCCAATTTCCCTCTGAGCACGTTTATTTCCTGCATGTTAGAACCTGCAACAAGCATGTCATCTACATAATATAACAATATAATATAGCTGCCATCATTTTTCCTTTTGAGATAAACACAATGATCAGAGTGACATCTAGTATAACCTTGTTTAGACATAAACATGTCAAATTTTAGATTCCACTGCCTTGGAGCCCGTTTTAAGCCATACAAGCTCTTCTTTAACCTGCACACTAGTTTCTCCTTCCCTTTTACCTCATATCCTTGTGGATGTTGCATATATATCTCTTTCTCCAAATCCCCATGGAGAAAGGTTGTCTTTACATCTAACTACTCAAGATGCAAATCTTCAATTGCTACTAGATTTAAAATAGTTCTGATTGAAGTCATTTTAACAACAGGAGAAAACATTTCATCAAAATCAATACCTATCTTCTGTGCAAACCCCTTCACCACAAGTCTAGCTTTGTACCTCTATTTTCCTCCATCTTCTTCCTTCAGCCTGTAAACCCATTTATTCTACAATGTTGTTTTACCTGCAGGCAACCTGACTAAGTGCCAAGTTTGGCTATGTTCTAAGGAGTCCATCTCTTCTTTCATGGCTTGCTCCCACTTCTTCCTGGTTTCTACCTACACTGCTTATTCGTAACATTCTGGTTCACCAGAGTCAGTCAACAATACATAATATAATGAAGGAGAGTATCGTTCAGGGGATCTACTTATCCTGGTAGATCTTCTAACACCACTTTCAGTTGTTTGAAGTGCTTGTTGTTGTTGTGGTTGTTGTTCTCGCTGTTGATCATTATGATTTTCAGGCACCATCACTTTTCCTATGATATCGTCAAGCACTGTGTATTCTCTGTTTTCTTTTTCTTGTTTCTTTTCCTGCAACTAATTCTTATACAAGACCTTTTCATTGAATATTACATCTCTACTCCTAATTATTTTTTTATTTTCATAATCATATAAGCGATAACCAAAATTATTAACACCATATCCAATAAAGGTACATTTCTTTGATTTTGCCTCAAGCTTTGTTCTATTTTCTTTGTTAATGTGGACAAAGGCTTCACAACCAAAAGTCTTTAAAAATG
>APFE031339645.1:8575-18818 GCA_000404065.3 Pinus taeda | reverse complement strand
GAGAGTGAATTTGTTTGCACTTGGTCTTGTAATTTTGATATATCATGTAGCATTTATTCCTCTTCTTCATGAGTCATGCTAGAGCTTTCAGGTTTCTTACTAGGTCTTTGCATTTTCTTTCCTCGGGGCATTAGTTACTGATAATAATGCTCTACTATGCCCTTTGAATTCCTTCAAAATAAATTTTCAAACCAAGCTTAAGCAAGAATTTAAAAAAAGCTACACACCTTTTTTCACTTTGTAGGAGCTCGATATTGCCTCTGATGTATCTCTGTAATTTCAAATCATCCATTTTTGAAATTGGAACCTATAGTAGTCCTCTATGTCCTTTTTCCAATGCCACCAGTCTGATCCAAATTGGATTCTTTGAGGAAGAGTTATGGCAAATCTCCCACAATGACCTGATTATAGACTAGTTCAGTAGATCAAACTTGTACGACATGCCACATGTCGCTGTTTCAACCTTTGGCTCTAAAAAATATCTACAAGAAAATACAATCCATCCTCTTTCTGCACCTTCTTACGAAATTTCAATCTGATGCTCAGAGAGAAAGTTATGATGATTTTCCCCAGATCACCTGTTTGGAATGTAATTTAGGGGTCTGCAAAAAGGCCAACTTCCTCAGATCATATCTCCGCAAATATAGTGCAAAAAGCTCTAAAATTCAGACCAGAGGTTTAGTGTGATTTCATCTCAAATGGGATCTTTTTTTCGGTTCTGAAACATCGCAGAAGAAAATCTATAGCGAAAATTCCACGTGACCTATTTGGACCAGCGAAACCATAGAATCCAAAAGCTCTGATACCAAATGTTATGAAACTAGCTCACAAAAAGATAGAAAAGATAGATCAATGCCTTAAAATTCAGTCTCTTCAAGGGGGCAGCCTCTTTTACATTACACAAATGAATGATTCCTTGATGATTCAAATGACAGAACCTCCTTTCTACATATAGAAGTCTAAGGAGTCGCAATATAACCCAGCCGACCTAACAATAATAATATAAAGGCACAAAAATAACAATAGAGGGATTCTATGGGGCACAATAATAACAATATGGGGACAATAGAGGCACAACAATATTGATAAGGGATACAACTACAATAGTAATGGGGCAATCACTAGTATTATAGGGACCTAACAAGAATCTAGGTGATTGCTTAGTCACTCGAACTTTTGCAAACTAGATACTTTTCTAACTACATAGATCTTCACTTGATAGATGTTGTAACCAAAATCTGAACCTACAACCTCAGATATTTAAAATGAGGACTAGATCACCCTCAAAAAATCAATTCTTCCAAAATAGAACGAGCATTTGATATCATTTACATCCAATTTAACATCTACACTTAAAAACAACATAAAAGTACATAGAATATATATTAATCCAAATTGAAGTGGAAGATTAAAATTTAGACAATCTACATATAATCTTCCTCCTTACTACAACAAAACCCTATGATTAGCCTCCCTTTGTGCTTCCTTTTTTGCATCTAGATCCCAGTTTTGGTGCTATTCGCATCCATTTATCAAATATGGTGCAAAAATTGATGCAAAATGTGCACTAGGTTTTGCACCAAGTCTTGCACCAAGTTTAGCACCAAAAGTTGCATGAGGTTTTGCACCATGTTTTGCTCCATAGTTTTCACTTGGTTCTGTGCCAATTTTTGTTTCAAATTTGGAACCTAACTTTGTTTCACCTATCTCTATTGCATCCACTTTTTGCACCTACACTTGCATCAAATTTTGCATCATTTTATGCATCCTCTAAATTTGCATTGTTTTTTGCATCCCTTTTTGCATTTTTTTTTCATCCCCTTTGTTTCAAGGTTTGCATTAAGGTTTGTATCTAGTTTTCCATCCACTTTTTCATCTTGTTTTTTATCCACATTTTCATCCTCTTTTGCATCCATCTCATTATTGTGTCCACTATTGCATCCACTTTTGTTGTGCCACAATTTGTGCCTTGTTTTGTGCCTACCTTTGCACCCACTTTTGCTTCTAATTTTTCATCCATTCTTTTATCCTCATTTTCATCTAATTTTTCACCAAATTTTACATCTCTTTTTGCATCCACTTTTCCATCAAGTTTTGTATTGGTTTTTGCATCTCCTTTTGCATCGAATTTTACATTGACTCATGCTTTATCCACTTTTGCATCCACTATTGCATCCATGTTTATGTCCACTTTTTCATATTCTTTTGCATCAAGGTTTCCTTCTTTTTTTGGATCTATCATGGCATCCACTTTTACATCCACTTTCGTTGTGCTACAATTTGAGCCATGTTTTGCACCTACTCTTGTACCCACATTTTCTTCCACTTTTACATCCACATTTTCATCCTTTTTTCATCCAAGTTTACATCAAATGTTGCATATATTCTTTGTTTCACTTTTGTGTCGGCTTTATGCATCACGTCTTTTGTCTAATCTTGTATCTACTTTTGAATCTACTTCAGTTGCATCCACTTTTGCATCCCTTTTTGAATCTTGTTTTGCAACAAAGTTTGCATATTTATTTATGTATGTTGTTGCATCCAATTTTTTTGTGCCATGTTATGCACCTACCATTGCACCCACATTTGCTTCCAATTTTGGATCCACATTTGCATCCTCTTATGTATCCAAGTTTGCATTGAATATTGTTTATTTTTTTGCATCCTCTTTTGCACCCAATTTTACATAAGATTTTGCATCTCATTTTGCATCTACTTAATATGTTTCATCCACTTTTTCATCTAGTTTTGTATCCACTATTTCACCTATGTTTTCATCCAAATTTAAAGCCCTTTCTCATTTTATTTTACATCTAAGTTTGCCTCCCTTTTGCATCCGATTTTGTGTCCTTTTATGTGTCCATTGTTGCATCCACTTTTCTTTCACCACAATTTGTGCCTACTATTGCACCCATGTTTGCTTCAACTTATGCATCTGCATTTTCATCGTATTTTGCATCCAAGTTTTGCATCACTGGCCCTCAACCCCCTAGCCTTCAACTCCCTAACCCATAAATTGTCTAATCCCTAATCCTTTAGCCTTTACCCTTAACCCATAAAAACCTTACCCCAAAACCCTTAACTCCTAAAACCCTTGACCCTTGAACCCCCTATGTTCACCTAAATATGCTAACCTATAACCCTTAAGCCCTTAACAACGTACTCATTTGCATCTTTAGTTCATCATGTGCTTATTGTCCTTGTATAATCTTCCTTGTAAAATCCAAGTGCATTATGTAATTATAACATCATGGATGCCACTTTTATTTTCATCATAATTGTCATCTTTGTTGTCATCATATTGCGATGAATTTTATACAAATAAGTTCATCATTCTTATCGCATCCTTATCAAAAATTTCCTCAAATGTGGAACTTTTGACATATAAACCACCATTATCATCATCGCCATTATCATTAAGCATGTCATCAACCCTAGTGATTCTGGTCAAATTGATCATTTTCCAATTGAGATATATTAATCTATATGAAATTCATGAATGTATCGTTAGTTTAATCACACCTTGTCTTCACCATCTAGGAGACTAAGTGTAGGAAGAGGTTGTTTTAGCTACCAAATTTAGCTTGATATGTATGATACATGTGTATATGATATCTCCAATGTGTATTATTTTTATTATGATCACTTAAGCACTCTATTATAACTCTTGATGCTTTGGCTATAAGTTCTAAGTTGAATTCTTCCATGGTGTTTCATAATTTTACTCAGAGAAGTGTGTCATCTTGATGGTTTGGGTATATACTTCGTGATTTGAGTAGGCAACACACATCAATCTTATTGTGCCCCTTATTTTCCTACGTCAAATTTTACCCCACGTCATTCCATAGAATATTCATTCATTTTCATCACATGACACCTTTATGATTAAGAATTCATATATTTTTGTTAGATTATTTCACCTTTCGTCATTTATGATGAAAGAAAAGCAAAAAGTGAAAAACAAAATCATTAAAGATACACAAGAATGATGTATCTAAGTCTAAAATCTAAGGTTGAAGTGAAAATTCATGTAAATGTTATATCTATGAGTTGTGGCAAACTAACGAAAGCCTCATTCATTAAGTCCTATATATAAGAAAAAGGAAAAGAATGGAAAATAAGTCCCATCGAACGGTAACCCATGTAGTCACTCCCTCTTTGGAAAACACATGAATATATACACTCCTATTCATACTTGATCACGTGTTTGTGATTAAGGCTATCATAGAGTGGCCAAAACCAGAGAATGTGATTGAAATTAGATCATTCATGGGGCTAGAAGGTTATTACAGAAGTTTCATGAAGGGTTTCTACAAGATAGGCTACCAAAATACAACATTACAAAATAAAGGGAAGAAATTTGAATGGGCCATTGAATTTGCTTCAAGCTTTGAGCAACTAAAGTATTTTCTTACCCATGCAACAATGTTAACAATAACATATTTGGACAAGGATTTTGTGGCATCAATGGATGCCTAAAAGAAAGGACTTGGTGGACTCTTAATGCAATAAGGATGAGTAGTGTGTTATTAATCCAAAAAGATAAATGAGTATGAGAAAAATTATGTGACTTGTGATTTAGATTTTATTTTCATCATTCATGCATTGAATATGTGGAGGCATTACCTCCTTGGAAGGAAATTTATTATAATGATGGATCATGGAGGGTTGAAGGATTTATTCAATCATTCTAAATTAAATGGTAGGAAATCTAGATGATTGGCCATGATCAATGATTTCAATTTAAAAATAAAATACATTAAGTGAAAACAAAATTGAGTTATGGACGCACTCAACAGGAGGGTGAAAATATGCCATATATCAGGCATAACTTCCTATGGAACTAATATCAAGGAAATAATTTAAATGGTTAGTTAGTGGGATGAGAAATATTAGCAATTAAAAGAAAATTTGGAACAAGAACTAGGAGGGTGGAAGGACAACGATTTCACACTATCGGAAGATGGGCTAGTAAGATTTAAACATATAATTTATGTGCCAAACGAGAGCAATTTGAGGAAACTATTATTAAAAGAGTTTCATACAAAACCATAATTTGGCCACCTAGGCTACTAAAAGACATTAACAGCCATCAAAAGTTTTATTATTGGAAAAATCGAAAGAGTGAAGTAGTTGATTTTATTTCTAAATGTATAAAATGCCAGCAAGTGAAGTTCAAGTGCAAGCACTTTGCTACATTACTAAAGCCTATTCCCATTCTAGAATAGAAATGGGAGGTAATTCCATGGATTTCATAATAGGATTTCCAAGGAAAACCAAAAAAAAATAATTCAATCATGGTCATGGTTGAAAAATTGAGCAAGGTGGCTCGCTTCGTTCCCATAAAGTATACCTACATAGAATGTGATGTGGCACAAGTTTTTATGAAAGAATTTTTGAGTTTGCACAGAAGACCCAACAGAATTATCTCAAATAGAGATGCTATATTTACTTCAAGATTCTGGAAAGAGCTATTTTTTGGCTTAGGGATAGGTCTCACTTTTAGCACAATGTAGCATCCATAAACCGATGGGAAGATAGAGAGGACAAATAAGATATTGGAGGATATGCTCAAATATGTAATGTACCAACCAAGGAAGTGGGAAAAATATCTTCCACTTGTGAATTTTAATTACAATAATGGTTACCAAGAGTCATTGAAAATAAGCCCATTTGAAGTCCTATATGGGAGGAGTTGTAATACTCCTATCAGCGTGAGTGATCCAGTAAATAGGGTCCTCATTGGGCTCGATATTTTTAGAGAAATGGAGCAAGAAATGGTGACCATCAGGTAGAATTTAAAGGTGCCCCAAAATAGATGGAAGAGCTATGTGGATCCACATAGATTAAATAAGGAGTTCAAAGTTGGGGAGCATTTTACTTGTGAGTTAGACCCAAGAATATTTCTTTAAATATTGGGTGTTGTGCCAAGCTATCACCACAATTTTATGGGAATTTTCAAATACTTGAAAGGATAGATATAGTAGCATATAGGCTAGCCTTACCACTAACATTAAAATTTCATAATGTTTTTCATATTTATTTACTCAAAATTTATGTACAAGATGTTAATCATGTGATTGATTGGTCAAGGTTGTACGTAGAACTAGAGGGAGATTTCTAGTCATAACCTTTATGCATCCTAGATCAGAGGTAGGTCATGCTATGAAATCAAGTAATCAAGAAAGTCAAGGTGTATTGGAGGAACTTTGGGCTAGAGGAAGCCACATGGGAAATGGCCAATTAGATGTAGACAACATATCCATTTTTTTTGTTGGTTGAAGAAAATCTAATGAATTTATAAATGATCGTAAAAAGATATGTATATAAAGATCCAAATGGTTTTTTTCTTGTTTTAAAGCATTTTTTGAATTGTGTTTAGTTATATAAAACTAAGGATGGTGTTCCTCCAAGGGAGAGGGATTTGTGACAACCCTTGGTTAATCCCCTTATTGTAAATATTTCAACTATTTTACTATAATTAAAAGTTGGCTAAGACATTTACCGATAGCCTAGGAAGGGGATAATACCTATGAAGCTTTGCACAAATGGTGGCACTCAAATTCAATTTGGAAATTGAGGAATCTGCCTCCTATTATCTGTTGGGGCATTTGGATTGCAAGGAACATATTCATCTTTCAGGACAAGGAAACACTGTTGAATCAATTTCCATTTAGTGTACATCAATTTATTTGAATATCCCGGATTCAGAGGATGAAAGGATGCCCAAACAGGTTAGAGAAGAACAAATCAAGGAAGGAGTGCCATGGGCTTAGTTTGATGGAGCCTCTCAAAATAACAAAGCTGGAGTAGGTCTGATCATCCATATAGACGAAAGACATTCTCTAAAAGCTTCCGTAGGCTTAGGTAGTGGCTCAAATAATTTTGCAGAATTATCTGCTCTTAAGCTTCTCCTATGTTGGTTGATTCACAGGAACATCTTCACAGTTCAGATTTTTGGGGATTCATTAAATGTTGTCAAATGGGAAAATGATCAAAGAAGATGTCAAGATAATATCTTTTATCCTTTATTAGAAGATATACAACATTTAAAATTATCTTTTAATGTCTTCTCTATTCATCACATCTATAGGGAACGCAACGACTCTGCAGAAAAGCTTTCTAAAGAATGTCTACAACACGCTTTGGGCAGTTGGAGAGTAGTGGAGGAAAATAATGGAGGCATCCACCTCTTGGACTAGCCTCCTTATGTATAGATTGCATACTCTTGGCACTTAGCATAATTGATCATACTAGCTTCTTTTTGGTTACAACTGAAAAGTCCTTTTTATGAATATATGTTTAGTCTTTTATGCTAGTGTTGCGCATTATTTTTCATCTTGGGTTGTTTTCCTCGATAGAGGAAACTTGATGGAAGATGCTAGCTATTGTTTTTGTTACCATGGATATTAAACATAAGGAAACTGTTGACTCACTTTTTGATAACGCTGAGGAAGGGAGCTGTTTTCCTCTCTAGAGGAGGCTCTTCTTATGCTCAGAATGTTCCATCGCTCTTAATTGAAGGAAGGTAAAATAGCCTTCCAGCAGGTTTTTATGATGCTCTATCATATAGCAAAAGGAAAGTTGTGGCATGTATATGTAGATTTTTATCATGGTTATAAAAAGTTCGGTTTTTTCTTTGGAGAAAAAAAAGTTGGCTAAGATATTGGGACACAAATTTCATAGTTTTGGGAGGGAGATTGCTTGTGATTAGAAAGAAACTTAGTTGTTTGATGAAAACCATGGTATGTTGAATAGTTTGTCTTAAATGGGTTGACCATGTCATTCAATTTAGAAAGAGAAGAGAGGAAACAAGCATGCCTCTCTTGAAGAAAGTTGTAAGCAAGAAAGGAAAAAATGTAAGAGGAGGGTTACGTTGTTGGGAAGTATGGTCATGGTCAAGCATACATCGAGGAGATGGATCACCCATTGTAACAAACAAGAATGGCTAAGGGTCGTAGAGAAGAAAGGGGGAACCATATGACAATGCAACAATGGCTAGGGAGCTTGCATCCAAACAAGCAAGTAGATGGGTAGAGATACTAGATGCGCAAGAGGATGAGAAGACCATGGTAAAGGGGGATTGGAAGGAAAAAAGAGGAAGAACATTATGAGGAGGAATTCAGCCACGGGTAGCGTTGAGGAGAAAAGAGAGCTTGAGCACAACATAATGCACAAAATGTTGAATAGAAGAGGGGGTTTCCCTTTGTAAGATGTGTTAGCGCTTGAGATTTCACCTCAGGCTGAGAAAGGCAAACCTTCAAGGCAACATCAAACCATTCAGCCTCGTAGCTAGCCCTACAAGGCAGGAGAAGGCTCTCTCCGGTCAAACTCGGCGGATTTTTCAATAGGATGAGTTGACCAATTAGAAACACTGATATTAGGCTAGTAAACTGATAAGGAGGGTTGATTTAAAGTTTTTGGGGTTTTTGGTGGCAATTGGAGAGAATGCAATTCAGGGTGTGGGGATTGAACTCAGTTTTTGCAGGTGGGTCTTTTGGGCAAGGTAGGAGTTTGTGCTGATGCCTTTAGCTGAGATGGATGATCAAGGAGAAAAGAAGAGAGGCTAAAGAGGGCAAACAATGACTTTGAATCCTCTCTAGACAGTGGAAAACATAAATATTAGACAAAATTGAAAGCTGAGCATGGCATGCATGAATTCAAACTTTATCACTTCTTTTGTTTAATTAGCAACAATAGAATAAGAGATGGAACACATAAACACACTTACAATTACAATAAGAGAACAACCATCAACACAAGAGTCCACAAGAATCCCAATGATGTCTGCAAAACCCTGGTCTTCCTTTTCCTCAAATTGCAGAGATACAAGTGAAATATACAATAGGAGCTTCTCCCTCAAGAGTCCAACCATGAAAATGAGTAAGAGAAGGCATAATATAGAAGATCTAACTCCTTTCCTCACCTCTAGGGGTCGAGCTCAGCTTCCTAGGAGCTGTTGCATCTAATTCTAAATTAATCACTAGATAATAGGCAATCACAACAACTTGCCTCTAAAACTTAGGAAACCTATCCATGCATTAAATATTTACCATTTACATCAAGGAAACTTCTAGAAGTGGTCAAAGAGAGTAAAAGTATCTAAGTGCCATGAAATTTACACAAAGATCCATCATTTACATGCCTCAAAAGTAAATCAAGGTGAAAACAGTGTTTTGCTGGCCGAACTGGTCAAAACAGGCAAATTTCCCTGAGTGGTCGCGCCCCTGACTTTGACTGGTCGTGCGCATTGGCAGCTCTGTTTGAGGGCCTTCCCGGTGTCCAAATCAGGTGCAAGATAGCTCATTGGAAAGGTCTATGAGTCTAATTTCCAAACCCACTGGAATTTCTGAATTTGGAGTTGATTTGCCCCATCAAAAGCCATTTCTCCCAAGGCAGCTTTCTGCAACTCAAAAAAGGGGCAGAAAGTCAAAATTTGCATGTATTTTTAGCTTTTGGGAGCCCAAATCTTCATAAAATTTGAAACCCATCCATAGGCAAGTGTATTTTTGCATGGAAATTCCAAAAATGTAGAGTTTTCCCCGTTCTGAGCTGTCCCCATGACTGGTCGTGCACGGGGTGAGACCACTCAAATGGCCAAAACTTGTAAAATTCTCAAAAATGCCAAAAATGCCTCAAAACTCTCAAAATTTCTTGAGTTTGCTGCTAGAAGGATGCTAATGAGTGTCATGGTGAGTGAGAGAAGCCTCGGCCAAGATACGGAGCGGGTTGGTCTTCTTCTTCCCTTTGGGAGCCTCGGTCAACCTCCTTTGAAGAATCTTTATCCTTGCCTTACAAACATGCATCCTTGCCCAATAATGATTCTTCATGTTCTTTAGCAGCTTCTTTTCTTGGTTGGCCTTTGCCAACAATCTCTCTAAGTGTGTATTCACCCGGATAAGCATGGATTCCCTCTCCTTGGGCAGCAAGTCACCGGGCCTCCTACGGTTGATGACTCGATCACTTCGAATCCTCCACAGCTCATCCAACTCTTTCTCATCCTCAAGTTGTTTGTTTCGCTGCTCTAAATATTTGATTACCCATTTTGCCATTAATAATTTTGTTTGCAGAGAATGAATCTCGGTGCTTTGCTCTCGGATGATATCCTTGAGCTCTGTGCTAGGAGAACCGGCGTCAAGATCAATAACCGAATCACCTGACAATCTCTCCTCAATCATGGGCTGCTTGCCCCTCTCTGATACCTGTGCTGCTGTCGGAAACGAGGCCCCTTCCACCTAGTGTG
>APFE031339637.1:22147-44822 GCA_000404065.3 Pinus taeda | reverse complement strand
TATGCTTAAAATGTTCCCTGTAGTTAATCATTAGAATGTTTACTATAGATATTACTGCCATGTAAGTAGATATGTTAGTTATCTATTGTATGCTCTCGTTACATGTATACCTTTGTTAGCGATGCAATGTATCAAAAGATAGTATTTCTATTCTTTTCAGTGACATAATAATGTTGACACTATATTATTGTAACAATGAACAATATATTCTTTTCCTAGTGATAATTTGTTGACACGTTAATATTACTTATCTGTTTTCTTGTATGAGTGTGATTTATGCACGTAACTCCTTTATTTTGGAAGGTTTCTCCACCCAACCTCGGATCTGGAAATTACCTCCAAAATCCCCCTTTAAGCTCTTCCACTTCTTTCAACCAAAATCCCCCTCTAAGCTCTTCCACTTCTGTCAATGATAAACAGTCTGGTACCTTGGGCGTCAGGACCATGTCTAACCTCAAGTCTTGTACCCACAGCTGTTATCACAGTTTCCCACTGGCTAACTTACTCAGCTCTAGGAAGAAAATAATTACAATACAATTTTTCCTCTCCTTTTTCCAACCCCATAGGGTTCTATCCCTTTTTCTTTTCAAGGGAGAGGGTGAATGAACTATTTTTTCAGAAGTTAATTTAACTAATTCTCCAATTCTTTTGCAAACTGATTCAAAATCTTTTAATTAATATTTAACAACCTCTTCTCTGCTTTTCAGCCTAAATGTTTTAACAATTCAAATTAAACTAAATACAAATTAAACTAAATACAAATTAACAGTGGTAAATAAAACTTGGTAAAAACACTTATTGGTGTGTCATTGGGTGTTACATTTAACAACTTTCCATTTATATTTTAAATTATGAATATATATTTCCTTTCCTTTATTTTTAAATAGAAGCAAATAAGTCTATTTATAAAAGAAGAAAAAAGGGTTTCATCATTGGTACTATTGTGGTATTATGATTCCTTACCACGCTTTTACCAACAAAATTAGGATTTTTGTTAAATAGTTAATTATTAGAAAATTTTAAAATTTTGAAATATTTTTTGTATTTTTATTTTTTAATTATTAAAAATTTTACGCTATTTTAAATAGCATGCAAATGGGGATTATTTTTTAAAATTACCCTTGCCCGCTTTCAATTTATATTTTAGGTCATGAATATATATTTCCTTTAGTTTACTTTAAGTAGAAGAAGAAAAAAACCATTCATAAAAAAGAAAATAGGCTTTCATCTATTGTTCTGTCTTATTGTCAGGCTTTAAAATCAACGCACGTATGCCAGTTTTTTCCATTTTTACCGGTAAAATACAATTACTTCTAAAATAAAAACGTCAATGTTAACATGAAAATAATTTTGACTTTTTAATAAAAACGTCACGGTTAACCTGAAAATAATTTTACAAAAAGTAAAAATGACGGGCATATTTTTTATATGGGAGTTTCAAATTTTATACTTATTTATATATTTATTTAGTTCCAAATTTTATACTTATTTATATATTTATTTATTTACAACTGGCACGCAACTGTAAATAGTTTCCTCACTTGTTTCCACCAATCCATCTGCTTTGTTTATTTATTTATTTACACCAATTGGCTTTGTTTATTTATTTATTTACATCAATTGGCACTGTAAATGCTTTCCTGGCTTGTTTCCACCAATCCATCTACCTTGTTTGGCTAGCCTGCAATGCTCTGAATCATCGAGAAGAAGATATATTAATTTTATTTGCAATAACACGCAACTACAAGAATATGTTTATACATATTTTTATTTTTCACATGAAAAAATTGAAGTACAATGCATGTCCGAGACTACTTTATATTCAAGTGCATTTAATGTGATTTAACATTTGGAGTTGGTGTCATGTCTCCAACTAAAGTTATAATAGTAAATTTTTCTTTTAAGGTATATACTATGGTGGACATTATCACGTCGGAAACAGGTCAACGGTTCTCACCCCTTTGGTCGATAAATAAGTTTTTGGCAACCGGAATAATGGTTTCCGGTAATGGAAAGGGCTTGGTACTCCCAGGTCAGCCTAACATTAACTCCCTTCGCAACTCGAGAACTTCCCACCATATCACAACCTGTACATTCTGTAACTTTATGTTACACTTGGCAGTTTCATTTAATATATACAGGATAAGTTGTATTGTGGAATTATTACTTTGGATTATGGTGGTTGATTTCTGTCCTACTCTGCCCTTTACGTGGCACGAGCAGGTTCTCCCTTCTGCAGTCGTTTTCCTCGAGCTTTCCGCCGTATCAACGGAGGGTGTACAGGATGGTGATCCGACGGTTCAGCTCGTTCCAGGGTTTGATCTTTTGAGCTCTCAGTCATCCGATTGCTTTTCATTTTCCCACTCGACGCCGGCTCTACTTCTTTCCTTAGTTTTTTTCCCACAGACCGACTCTGTCTATTGTTCCTGGTCCTGAGCAAGTTGGTAGGCTTGTGGTTGCAAAGTCATGGTGCCCTCAACGTATGAAGGAAAAGGGTAAGGCTCTACCATGTCATTTAAGATTCTTGTCGCTATAGTTTATTTTCGTTTAATTGTTTCCTCCAAATTTTATGTTGGCAACTGATAACACCATGCTTGCTGCTTGCTACTTACAGGAATCTCCTCAGGAGTCCAGAACTTCTCATGGTTGCGTTGTAGTGGACACTTCGTCATCCTTCTTGGCCTAAGGTTTTTCGGGTAAGGGTTTTACCCTCAGAAGCTAGCCTCTCGACTGAGTTTAGCTTTTTGGGTTATGAGGACTGGCTTATCAGCCTGACTGCCTTGGTTTCCCAGTACCTTGTGGTCTTAATGGGATAACAATGTGGCAAGATTAACAATCATGAGCTGTAGTATCTAAATCCTGGACTCTATGTCTATGCGGAGGACTTGTTTTTCTAGAACATAGTTTTGAACAATGAATATGTTGATGTAATCATGTAATGTTTATTGGACTACGCCATGGCTCCTCCAGTGGCTCGTCGGGGTGTTTATTGGACAAGTGTTGGGAAGCTTCCTTAAGGGGATATCCTGAGTGAAGCAGTCCACCATAACTTGTTTGCAATGTTTTGACTGCTTATTCATTTTTCCTGCTATGTATTCGCATGGACACTTGAGTTGTATAACTTATTATAAATGGGGGGGTTGTTTTATTGCTATAATTCTGCTATATGTTATAATGAGAATTTCCACTTCTAACTCCCTGTTCAAATGGTTTGATTATTTAAATGTAGTAGCCTCTGATGGTTTTCCATTTGTCCTTTAATGTTTTATCAAGATTTAACAGGAAATTCAACACTGTCTGTTCATAACTCATACGTCTGTGCTACGTGTTAATGGTTAACACTAGTTTCACCCTTTTCTGTTTCATTGCCTGAATAGCTAATTCATGCATGCGAAGTTTCGAGGTTATTTGATTACAATGGAAGTTTTCTACTTAATGTATTCTAGAAAATCTGTTGTTTGCTTTACTATTGTTAATGTGCTTACTTGCATGATTCCGGTATTCAACTGTTAAGATTTCTGTGGGGTCCTCCCTCGATTGCAAACCCGAAGGGAATACTTCCCGTAATTTATTTGTCACTGTTGTCTGTCATTGGTTAGCAGTTGGTTATTTTAAAAATGTAATTTTATATAACAGGCTTCATATCCCAACCAAATTCTTTTTCCGGGCTGACACCCATGACACCTGGGTTCCACACTTGTCATTCTCATGTAAAATCCTGTTCAATTTCTCTATTTTTTTAATGGCGGAAAGACTATGATCACAGTTTACATTGTACACACCCTGCTAAGTTTTGGTTAACAGGACTGGAAACGTCTTTACTGTTTTATATGCCTACCACCCCCTTAAGGGTCACTCTTCCCTCACACCAAGGTTTTCGGGGTCCAGAGCCCGTATGAAACCGTACAGTTCCACTACAGTTAATATTCACTCTCGTACTCTTCTAGAACATAAGAGGGTTTTCATATCCTTGCCCCCCCTTTTTTTTTGTAAGCCAAGTTTCAAATATCAATATGTATATTTTCTTTTAAGAGTCAATTCTGTATAGAGTTTCGGCTACAGATCTCTTTTTCCTACGAATAAAACAAAACTTATTCACGCACAATAGTTAGAAATTTCAGTACCTGAATTGTTTGATGTTAATTCACTATTCCAACAGAATTATTCACCTTGGTTTCATGAACTGCTTTGTTTTGCGAAACACTCCAGAAGCTGAGCCTTTCCTTATCTCCCGCTTCTAATTTGCCACCCAACCTTGAGATTCGTCCTTCGGGACCAGAATCTCCTCCCTTGCTCTCTTGCAAGACCACTATCCTCAGCAAGATACTTGCACCATGTGCTTGCCTATCTGGTCATCACCAAACTTAGCCATCCATTTCTTGTCTTTTATTTTTCTCTGCCTGTCCTCTACAACATAGATTAATTTCCTCCTCCCTTTTTCCTCTGGAAGCCTTTCCAGCCAGGAGAGGTAGTTAGGGTTGCAATCACTGCAACCGTTTCCCAACTTCCCCCTCAAAAGTTGCCAGCATTTTCCAAGAAAACATTTCTTATCTTATTAAAGAAATAATAAAAATATTATTAAATTCCAAAATAGTTAATAATGTCATATTCAGTTTTTAACCACAGTAAAGTCAAATATTTACATTTTCCTGGGGCATTACATCTCCCCCTCCTGAAATTGGACATCGTCCCGATGTCCGTTGACTAAGAACAACTCCGGGTAAGCTTTTCTCATGAGCTCTTCATCTTCCGAGGTGGCCTCATCAGGCCCGAAGTGCTACCATTGCACTTTAACTTGGGTAATAGCTCGCTTCCGCAACTGTACTTCTCTCTAGTCGAGAATGCTCAGCGGCTCGACCAATAATTCTCCTTCTGGTTAGACCTGCAACATGCAATATTCTAAATCAGTTTCTTAAAAAGAAAACTTTTAGACTGGTCTACTGGAAGTAATCCTCACCTGTATATCCTTCCATCTAATCACATGTTTAGGATGATAAATGTATTTTTTTAATACAGAGATATTGTGGACCTAGATGTGACTTGGCAGGGCAAGCTGGTAAGCCACCAGCCCAATTCTTGCCAAGACCTGGAATGGTCCACAATATCGGGGTGCCAACTTGGTACACCCACTCCATTACAGTGTACTCCTCCTTGCTTGAATTCTCACATACACATGATCACCGACTTGGTATTCTTTAAACCTCCTCTTCTGGTCAGCAAAGTTCTTTTGCCTATCCTGAGCCGATTTTAAATTAGACCCTACCTTTTTGACCATTTCCTCCATTTCCTTAAGCATTTCTGGCCCTAACCTTAATTTGCCTTCAGGTCCACCCCATCTTGAGGGTGTGCAGCACTTCCTCCCGTACAAAACCTCAAAGGGGCTCATTTGTAATGAAGTATGATAGCCGTTATTGTATGCAAAACTCAACCAAGTGAAAATACTCCTCCCACTGAGTTGGTTGCTGCATTACATACACCCTTAACATGTCTTCTACCACTTGGTGCACCCACTCTGTTTGTCCGTCGGTCTGGGGGTGATACGCTGTACTGAAGTTCAGCTGTGTCCCTGATTCTACAAATAATGTCTTCCAAAAGACCGACGTGAATTTCACATCACGGTCTGAAATTATCGTCTTCGGGAGTACATGCAATTTAAACACATTTTGCATGAAGATACGGGCAATTTGTATAGCTCTGTAGGTGGATTGCACAGGTATAAAATGTGTTGTTTTACTCAATTTTTCCACCACCACCATAATAGAATCGTTATTCTTCTTTGCCTTAGGCAGCCCTGTTATAAAATCCATAGAAATGGTTTCCCACTTCCATTTCAGAATGGGTAATGGTTGCAATAACCTCGCTGGATGTTGATGCTTTGCCTTAATTTGTTGGCACTCTAAACACTGTGCCAAATACTCGACCACATTCTTCTTCATACCCGACCAGTAGTATTCTTTTCAAAGCGCAGTGATCATTTTCTGATACCCTGGGTGTCCAACATAGTGACTGATGTGAAATTCATCCAAAATCAGGTTTTTAATGTTGTTTTGATTAGGTACATATAGCCTTTTTTTGTAGTACAACATTCCAACATTATCCATCTCGTAGCCTTGCTGATTTTTCTCGCTGGTAGACTGTTGTACTCGCTGTTTTATTTGCTGGTATACAGTATCTTGTTCTGCTACCTTTATTATCATTTCCTCCAAGGGGCTTTTCCATTCGCTAAAGGAAATTTCATACAAACATTGTAATTTCCGACTTAAAGCGTCCGCCACCTGGTTTTCTTTCCCCTTCATATGTTTGATCTCAGAGTCAAAACCACTTAGGAAATCTACCCACCGTGCTTGCCTAGCGTTTAAAGTGGGCTGGCTAAAATAATTGGTCAGACTATAGTGGTTTTTTCAGTAACAAAAATTTCCTTCCCATAAGATAACGTCACCACATCTTCAAGGCGTGTATGACGGCTGCCAACTCTAAGTCATAAGAAGAATATTTCTACTCATGCTCTTTTAGTTTCCTTGACTCGTAAGCAATTACTTTCCCTTCTTGCTTCAAAACGCCTCCCACACCTTCCTTGCTTGTGTCAGTGCACACCACATAGTCCTTATTAGGATCAGCTATGCTCAAAATGGGTGCAATGGTGAGCAGGTGCTTAAGCTGCTCAAAACTTCTCTGAGATTTCGAGGTCCATCTGAACGCTCTTCCCTTTTTTTTGTAAGGAAGTGATAGGATACACTACTCTTGAGAAGCCTTCTACAAATCGTCTGTAATAACTGGCTAACCCCATAAAGGACCTAATGTATGCTACATCTTTCGGTACAGGCCACTCCATTATGGTCTTTATCTTTTTAGGGTCCACCACGATCCCTTCCTTTGTGATTATATGGCCCATATATTGTATTTCTTCCTTGAAGAAGTCGCACTTGCTGAACTTGGCATATAACTGGTGTTCTCGGAGGGTATGCAGCACCAATCTGAGGTGCTCCTTGTGCTCTTCCATGGTGCGGGAATATATCAATATATCATCGATAAATATCAACAAAAATCTATCCAAATATTGATGAAATATGTTGTTCATCAAGCACATGAAAGTTGCGGGGGCATTAATGAACCCAAAGGGTAGCACCACAAACTCATAATGTCCATACCTTGTTCTAAAAGCTGTTTTAGCTATGTCTTCTTCCTTAATCCTGATTTGGTGATAACCTGATCGCAAATCGATCTTGGAGAATACTATTGTACCTTTCACTTGGTCTAACAGTTCATCAATCTGAGGTAGAGGATACTTATTTTTGATTGTCAGTTTGTTCAACTGACGATAATCTATACACATGCGAAGAGTCCCGTCTTTTTTCTTGACAAACAATACTGTAGCTCCCCAAGGAGACACGCTAGGATGAATATAGTTTTTGTCTAATAGCTCCTGTAGCTGCATTTTTAACTCTGTCAACTCAGGTGTACTCATTCTGTAGGGCGCTCGGGATATTGGGGTTGCCCCCGGTACCAATTCGATAGTAAAGTCTATATCCCTCTTAGGTGGCAGTCCAAGAATCTCTTCCGGAAACACATCAGCAAATTCTTGTATCACAGGGATGTTGTCCAATGTGGCTGTCTTATCTTTCGAGTTAGCATAGCCCACTTGGATGGCATAAATTTGACACCCCTTCCTAATGCATTTTGCTAACTGAGCTGCAGTTATTGGCCGAACCTGTACTGGCCGCTTAATTCCTTGCATCTCTTGCCTTGCTCCAAGTTCATCCCTATAATAAATAGTCTTTGTTTTGCAGTTGACCAATGACCAATGCTTTTCTAACTAGTCCATACCGATCAAAACATCATATGAACTGAGGGGAAGCACATTTAAATCTGCCATTACTAGCTGCCCTACTATCTTTAAAGAGTAGTTATTGACTTTTGCAAGCACTCGCCTCTTGGCCCCTGTAGCCAACTGTACTAGCCACGTATTCTTGAATTTAACAGGTTGTAGTTTACAATGTTCTACCACCTTAGGACTAATATAACTTAATGTGGCTCCCAGATCAATTAAAACAGCTACAGTAAGATCTGAGATTTTACCTTCGAATTCCACCATGGTCGGCTGGTACTTCGTCTGACGATCGTCTAGGGCTACATTAATCCTTGGTAGACTACGTCCTATGTCGCCGACTGTCGATGCTTCATGGATTTGGGATAACTATTCGGTTCCCTTTCGCTGTGGACAATTTTTTACGTAGTGAGGCCCTCCACAACCCCAACACTGCACTGGAGGTCTTGCTGTCCCTTCGTTGTCCAACTTTGCAGGCTGTTCACCGACTCTGGACTCATTGGTTGGCTTGGACCTGAATGAATTTTTCTGTACAGTTCTATTGTTTTGCCCCTTACCAACTCCCTTTCTACCACTACTGCGATTCCCTTTATTGTTTCCAGCCGACTTATTACTTTTCTTATCATTCCATCTTTTACCTAGGATTTCTCCCTTCTGTTTACTCTGCTGGTAACAAATCCTGGCTTTATGTATTGCTTCATCCATTGCCTTTGGATTATCAAACTCAATCATTTCCCGCATATACAGAGGTAAACTACTAACAAAACTTTTCACCTTAGCTTTTTCCTCTCTAATATAAGGCACATAACGAAGCAAGGAAGTAAAACGGGTGATAAATTCATCCATGGTCTGCTGCCCCAACCGCAAGTCATGGAATTCTCTTGCCTTTTCGTCATAAAAATGCTCGGTCAGGTATCTTTCCTTAAAGTACCTTTGAAATCTCTCCCAGGTTATGGTCTGTTCTCTTACTCCTCTTATGATCTTAACTTCTTCCCACCACAGGGTGGCTTTTCCCTATAGTTGGAAAATGGCCAGTCGTGCCTTAAGGTTGTGATCGTATTCATATCGCTGGAAATATTTGTTCATATTAACCAATCATGCCTTAGCTTCTTCCTCCTGTTCCCTGTCGAAGTGTGGTGGTTTAATCTTACTGAATTCCACTTGCAACTCTATCCATTGCCTTTTTGAAGTCTGTTGTTCATATGCATTATCAGATCGTTGCTCCCTCTCTTCCGACCCTTCAGGTTCTGTGTGGTGATTATGCTCTTCTGACATTCTTTGCTGCTCCGCACTGGGATTAGCTGGCGGCTGGTTCTGTTTGTTAGACAAACTTTTTATAATTCTCTCTTGTTCCATAGTTAGTCGTGCATTATATTCACGTAACCAGGCCATTTCATTTTTCAATTCCTGCACTGTCTCCAAGATAGCCTGATTTGTATTGCGAGCCTCCTCCCCGAGCTGTACCCATAGCTTGGGATTATTCTCAGGTCCAGGTACAGGTCCCTGACCCATTGCATACCTACGTGACAAACTGTCCCCTCTTCTCATACTGTCAGTATTCCGGTTTCCTGTCTTTAACATAAGACAAGTGACAGACAGAAAATAGTCAACTTACTAACTGTTTTTCTTGAACTGCTCAAATAGAGAAGAAAATAAATTGTATGTGTTGTTTCTGTTATCAACTTTCCTTTCCCAGAGGCCTCAATTGTGTAACTGGGCTATGATACCAATTGTCATGTCTCCAACTAAAGTTATAATAGTATTTTTTTTTTTTAAGGTATATACTATGGTGGACACTATCACGTCGGCAACAGGTCAACGGTTCTCACCCCTTTGGTCGATAAATAAGTTTCGGGCAACCGGAATAATGGTTTCTGGTAATGGAAAGGGCTTGGTACTCCCAGGTCGACCTAACATTAACTCCCTTCGCAACTTGAGAACTTCCCACCATATCACAACCTATACATTTTGTGACTTTATGTTACACTTGGCAGTTTCATTTAATATATACAAGATAAGATGTACTATGGAATTATTACTTTGGATTACGGTGGTTGATTTCTGTCCTTCTCTGCCCTCTACGTGGCACAAGCAGGTTCTCCCTTCCGCAGTCATTTTCCTTGAGCTTTCTGACGTATCAATGAAGGGTGTACAGGATGGTGATCCGACGGTTCAGCTCATTCCAGGGTTTGATCTTTTCAGCTCTCAGTTATCCGGTTGCTTTTCATTTTCCCACTCGGCGCTGGCACTGATTCTTTCCTTAGTTTTTTTCTCGCAGACTAAATTTGTCTATCGTTCCAGGTCTTGAGCAAGTTGGTAGGCTCGCGATTGTAGAGTCATGGTGCCCTCAACGTATGAAGGAAAAGAGTAAGGCTCTACCATGCCATTTAAGATTCTTGTCGCTATAGTTTATTTTCATTTAATTGTTTCCTCCAAATTTTCTGTTGGCAACTGATAACACCGTGCTTGTTGCTTGCTGCTTACAGGAATCTCCTCAGGAGTCTAGAACTGCTCATGGTTGCGTTGCAGTGGGCACTTCATCATCCTTCTTGGCCTAAGGTTTTTCGGGTAAGGGTTTTACCCCTGAAAGCTAGCCTCTCGACTGAGTTTAGCTTTTTGGGTTATTAGGACTGGCTTATCGGCTTGACTGCCTTGGTTTCCCGGTACCTTGTGGTTTTGATGGGATAATAATTTGGCAAGATTAACAGTCATGAGTTGTAGTATCTAAATCCTGGACTCTATGTCTGTGCGGAGGACTTGTTTTTCTAGAATATAGTTTTGAACAATGAATATGTTGATGTAATCATGTAATGTTTATTGGACTATGCCATGGCTCCTCCCATGGCTCGTCAGGTTGTTTATTAGACAAGTGATGGGAAGCTTCCTTCAGGGGATATCCTGAGTGAAGCAATCCACCATAACTTGTTTGCTTCTGCAATGTTTTGACTGCTTATTCATTTTTCCTACTATGTATTCACATGGAAACTTGAGTTATATAACTTATTATAAATGGGGGTTTGTTTTCTTGCTATAATTCTGCTATATGTTATAATGAGAATTTCCACTTCTCACTCCCTGTTCAAATGGTTTGATTATTTACATGTAGTAGCCTCTGACAGTTTTCCATTTGTCCTTTAATGTTTTATCAAGATTTAACAAGAAATTCAACACTGTCTGTTCATAACTCATACATCTGTGCTACGTGTTAATGGTTAACACTGGTTTCACCCTTTTCTGTTTCATTGCCTGAATAGTTAATTCATGCATGCGAAGTTTTGAGGTTATTCGATTACAGTGGAAGTTTTCTACTTACAGTATTCTAGAAAATCTGTTGTTTTCTTTACTATCGTTAACGTGCTTACTTGCATGATTCCAGTATTCAACTATTAAGATTTCTGTGGGGTCCTCCCTCGATTGCAAACCCGAAGGGAATACTTCCCGTAATTTATTTGTCACTGTTGTCTGTCATTGGTTAGCAGTTGATTATTTTATAAATGTAATTTTATATAACAAGCTTCATACCCTAACCGAATTCTTTTTCCGGGCTGACATCCATGACACCTGGGTTCCACATTTGTCATTCTCATGTAAAACGCTATTCAATTTCTCTATTTTTTTAATGGCGGAAAGACTATGATCACAATTTACATTGTACACACCCTGCTAAGTTTCGGTTAACAGGAATGGCAACGTCCTTACTATTTTATATGCCTACCACCCCCTTAAGGGTCACTCTTCCCTCGCACCAGGGTTTTCGAGGTCCAGAGCCCGTATGAAACCCTACAGTTAACATTCACTCTTGTACTCTTCTAGAACATAAGAGGGTTTTGATATCCTTTCCCTTTTTTTTTTCTGTAAGCCAAGTTTCAAATATCAATTTGTATATTTTCTTTTAAGAGTCAATTTTGTATAGAGTTTCGGCTATAGATCTCTTTTTCTTACGAATAAAACAAAACTTATTCACGCACAACAGTTAGAAATTTCAGTACCTGAATTGTTTGATGTTAATTCGCTATTCCAACAGAACTATTCACCTTGGTTTCTTGAACTGCTTTGTCTTGCGAAACACTCCAGAAGCTGAGCCTTTCCTTATCCCCACTTCTAATTTGCCACCCAACCTTGAGATTCGTCATTCGGGGCCAGAATCTCCCCCTTGCTCTCTTGCAAGACCACTGTCCTCAACAAGATACTTACACCATGTGCTTGGCTATCTGGTCATCACCAGACTTAACCATCCATTTCTTGTCTTTTCTTTTTCTCTGCATGTCCTCTACATCATAGACTAACTTTCTCCTCCCTTTTTCCTCTGGAAACCTTTCCAGCGAGGAGAGGTAGTTAGGGTTGCAATTATTGCAATCGTTTCCAAACTTCCCCCTCAGAAGTTCCAGCATTTTCCAAGAAAACATTTCTTATCTTATTAAAGAAATAATAAAAATATTATTAAATTCCAAAACAGTTAATAATGTCATATTCAGCTTTTAACCACAGTAAAGTCAAATATTTACATTTTCTTGGGGCATTACAGTTGGCCAAGTCACAAGTCTGAAAATTTATGGAGTTCCATAATTAAAGTACAATGCATGTCCGATACTACTTTCTATTCAAGTGCATTTAATGTGATTTAACATTAGGAGTTGGCCAAGTCACAAGTTTGAAAAATTATGCTGCTCTATTTGAAGGCCTATAAAGCTTGGCAATGAGAGCTATCACACATGTGAAAGGCTAGTGGATTTCCTTCATTTGGATTGAGTAAGCTTGCAAACCTAATTTTATGTTGGATTGTTATTACAATATTGAAGAATTTTGTGTGTGTTATTTGATATTTATCTTAGCAAGTTTAATGTCAATAATTTGCAAAACATTTTAAGAGTTGGATTGTTTTATTATCACATATAGTGGTTCTTGTTTCGATTGGAATTTTTGCATCTGATAACACTCATTGTTCA
The DNA here is from genome assembly GCA_000404065.3 of Pinus taeda. Lineage (NCBI taxonomy): Eukaryota > Viridiplantae > Streptophyta > Pinopsida > Pinales > Pinaceae > Pinus > Pinus taeda. The sequence continues at coordinate 32,051 of APFE031339637.1, read as the reverse complement.
TATAACGCAGTAGGAATAAATAATCTGTTTCAAAGCAAAGCCAAAGCTATGGTCTACATGGCTTCTCTTATTCTGTGTGTGCTTGTGATCTACGGTGGGAATATCAATTCTCTACCATCTCCCATGGTGAGTCTAACAATTGTTTGAGTCTACACTGTGGCAGCGCATGACAACATACATCACACACAGGTTGCAGGATTGTTGAGGCTCTACTTCCACCGCTGCTTGTCCAGGTATAATTATAAATGTCAAATTCATTAAAAGTTACATGTGCATGTTTTTAGCATATTAATTTTCTACCAATTACACTGTACTTTTTAATTGATTCAAATCTTGTTACATTTTAAGAAGGAAAAAAATAGAAAAAATATACCAATTTATAAAATCTATTAGATTTTTTTTTGAGATTTAAAGAAAGGGGAGGAATTTTTTTATAAAAAATTAGGAAATGTAAACACAAATTTAAAATAAATAGTGTAAAATGTTTATAGCATAATAATCATTATTTATTGATTAAAAGTTTAGTTTTTTTTTATACAAGTAAATAAGTTAACTGTTGAGGAGATTTAGGTATCTCATAGGATTGAAAGATAGACCACCAATTAGTAATTCCATGTCACATGGTTTTTTTTGAATAATAATGATGATTCAGCGTGCATTTGGGGATAGGAGCCAATAATAGTTGTTCCTTTTTAACTTGACAAACTCTAAACTTTCTCTGTTGTTTTCTTGCTCCTCTATTGGGTGGTTTTCCCCTTGATATATAACATTGGATATTTTTTGTATTTTGCTGCAATTCTTTTCTCTGTTTTTGGTAGTATTACCAGCGAGAAAGATTTCGGCTAATATAACCTCTTTTGTTTTGATAATGAAATAATCTATCTTTTCTATTGAAAAAAACCCCAAAATCAAATTTTGAAAACCTATTGTGGAAATCGTATGCTATTTTTTACCTTAAACTCTTCCAAATTCAATTGGATTCACTTCAATATTTGTACAGTACACTATTTTTTGTTTCTCATATAAAACCAATTATGAATATAATTTACAAAAGTTATAAAACTACTAAAAGTAAATATTAAAAGTCATATGAAAGGCAGTTTGAAAATAAAATCCTCTTAAAAAAATTCCGTGATAGTAAGGTACCCCTTGCTTATGGTATTTCGATTCCTTCCAACGCTTTTACGAGCAAAATTACTATTCTTTGTTAAATGGTTAATTATTAGGAATTTTTAAAGTTTTATGATAAATTTTATATTTTTAGTTTTTTTTATTATTATTAAGAATTTTACACTCTTTTAAATGGGGATTATTTATTTTTATATTGGTAAAATTTAGAAACGCTTTTACCAGCAGAATTTGATTTTTTTGTTTTAAATGGTTATTATTAGATTTTTTAAAGTTTATTATAATAAATTTATTTTATAGTTTTTTTATTTATTAAGAATTGCACCTATTTAAATGGGATTATTTATTTTTATTTGGTGTAATTTAAAGAAATAGCTACGTAGTGGTGGGGGTAAGTAGGATACATTTATTATTTTTTGGTGATTAATAGGTTTGATTATTTAATCTTGTGGTAAATTGTGTGTTGGTAAATAGTAAAAAGTAATTAATTTTTTAATAAAAATAATTAAGCTTTTAATAAAATGATATATTTTGAGTTATTAGAATATTTTTTATTAATGTTTTTTTGTGGTGTGTGTTGAATTTTATATAAATTTTAGATATATTAAAAATTTACGGAGTGATGATTTTAGAAGATCTTTTCAATTGCCAAATTAAGTTAGACTAACAAAATTTAATGAATGTTTAAAATTGATGAGAAAACTAATTTCCTTTATCATTTTAACAATTTTTATTGTCATATATATATGAGAAGCTTAGTTATCAGGGCGGTTTAGATACAATATTTAACATATATTAGGTATACCAAAATGTACAGTCTAGCTTCTCGTAGGAACCTATTGGAACCAAACCGCTAACCCAAGCTATCATAATGGTAATGCAAAAGCCGACCAGTTAAAAATTTACTAAATACAATCACTAACAGCAGTAGATTTCGCCCGCAAGGCTTAAAATCATATCTAATTACAGTTATAAAAACCCTTTGTTCGTGGAGGACTATCTCTAAGAGCTCGAATTATAGGAAAGACTATGAATCCATTATAGGAAAGACTATGAATCCAAACCCATCTGGAAAACGAGAACAATATGCTTAGTTTAGAGTGTTGGCGCAAGAAGAGTTTGAATCACTGGAATGTGTACCTACATCGTCAAGATACATGAAACGCACTTTGTGAGAGCTCATAATATCACACTTGTTACATTCCCCCAATGCCAATATAGCAAATAAGAGCTTCGTCGAGCATTCATCGCATTTCCTCTTCAGCAAGATGGAACATTCATCGCATCGCCTTTTCAGCAAGATCGCGAGTTCCATTTTATTTCTGATAAATCTTTTGGTAAAACCATTGGGTTCAACAAAGTATAATTAAATTTGGAAAATCTACATAACTTAATTAATTTTAGTAGTAGACCGATGTCACTGGCATAACAAAAATGTAGGCGAAAAAGTGAGGTGAGGAAGGCTTACCGACCTAATAATAATAATTAGTAATTTTTTTAGAAGGTACAAAGAGAAGCAGATAGGAGTGCTAAATTGAAAGAATTGTATTTTTGTTTAAAATAATAAATGTTATAATAAATTTAGGTTATTTACTGTATTTTTGTTTTTTTTTTCATTTTTATTTATAATTTTGCAATCATATACATCAAGTACCATCTTAGTGCCCATATCAAATAAATATTATGAAAATTATTTATAATTAAAATCTTATCAATGATTGTTAGGTTTGCACAAAATGGGTAATGTTGATGAGGCCTTCAACCTCTTTAAGAAAACACCTCAGAAGGATGTGTTCCCATGTAATGTAGTGATTGCAAGGTTTGCATAGAATGGTTGTTTCAAAGAGGCCTTGAAGCTATTTCAAGATATGCATAGGATAGGTGTCAAGCCAGACTCGAATACATTCACAAGTGTTGTCTCACCCTGTGAAGGCTTGGAATCCTTGGTTTGTGGGAAACATATCCATGTAGGAATAATTAAAAGTGGATTTGAGCATAATATCTTTGTGCAAAGTGCACTTGTAGACATGTATGCCAAATGTGGGGTTATAAATAATGCATGTAAAGTGTTTGATGAAATGCCTGGCCAGGTTGTGGTCTCATTGAATGAAATGATTGTGAGATATACCATACAGGGGTGTGGGAAGGACGCTCTGTGTGCCTTTTTGAACAAAAAAAGCACTATGGCTTGAAGCCTAGCCATGTCCCTTGTTAGCATTCTTTTTGTAGGTTGACACACATGCCTAGTTGACAATGCTTGGCAATACTTTCGTAGCATGGACATGAAAACTAAAAAAGTTAAGGTAGAGTTCTATATTTACAAATCATTTGAAGACTAATTCCATATGCATTGGCAGACAGTGAGATCGGTAAGGGAAAAAGTGTGTCGCAGTGATTAGTGGGTTCATCAAATGGAAAAAATTATTGGAACAGTGAGCAATGAGATTTTTAAATTAATTGGAATATCCAGTGTGGATAGGGATCAATGAATTAGAAAGCAAAATATTGTAGGAATTTATAGGGTAAGTTCCTTAGATAGAACACCAAAGGAAATTGCTCACAAACAGATCGTAGATTAGTACACCAGTCTTATTAACATGGTTAAAACCCTCAAAGAGGGAAACAATCCACGGCCTGAGCCAACGTGGCCACTTTAGAAAATTTATTAATGTAAAAGAAAGAAAATTTACATAAGCATCTCTCATGAACAGTCACCTAAAAAATGACCCTCCATGCTCTTTGAATAGAGATCATGGACCAATTGGGTATTAAGCCACAGATCAAGCATCAGTAATACTGAGGAGATAATGAACCATCGGATCACTTCATGTCTAGAATATATCGTGACCGTCAGATTGTAAGTTACAAAAAGTACATAGTAAAGAAACACACTTTACCTAGATATACACTAGACCAAGTTGTCCTTAATTATTTCCTATGTGTTAGAATATCCTAACATCCCCACTAGACCAAGTTGTACTTAATTATTTCCTATGTGTTAGAATATCCTAACATCCCCCCTTAAGAAAAACTTGGGATAGGATTCAAGGATGTAAAAAGATGACACAATATGAGAAGGAAGGAAGCATTATAGCCTATCCCCCCTTAGTGACAACTTCTTTAACTCCAACCATAAATCAAAGTTTAGTAAACTTCGCCTCTCTGAGAGCCTTTGTAAAGATGTATGCAACTTGATCATCAATTGAACAATATTGCACTCCAAGAACATGGTCACGAATGAGCTTTCTGATGAAGCGCATGTGTAGCTCAATGTGTTTGTTGTGCTAATGTTGGATTGGATCTTTGCATAATTGAATGGAACTTTTATTATCACACCAAAGTGTAGTCGGATGTTGTTGCTAAAAACCAAACTCTTACAGGATTTTACGAAGCCATAGGGATTCCTTACTAGCTTCAACGACGCAATGATACTCTGCTTCTACTAAAGAAAGAGAAATGGAATTTGTTTTTCTTGCAAGCCCATGTAATAGGTTCAGAACCAAGAGTGAAGACATAACCCGCCGTAAACTTCTGATTATCAAGGTCACTAGCCCAATCAGAATAAGTGAAACCAACCAATAGAGGAGATGCTTCTAAACTGTAATGGATCCCAAACTAAAATATACCTCGAACATAATGAAGTATTCTTTTAAATTCTTTCCAATGACTTTCATGTCGGTTTTGCATAAACCAGGCAACAAGGCCAATAACAAAGGAAAGGTGGGGACGGGTATGGGTCAGATACAAAATTTTTCCAACAAGCTGATGGTATAAGGTCGCATCAACTTCAGGGGAAGTACAAGTGATTGAAAGTTTGGCTCCATACTCAAAGGGAGAAGGGGTTGGCTTATAGCCTTATTTGTGAAAGTGGCATAGAATATCACAAGTATACTTGGACTGGGAAAGGGAAATACCTTCTTTTGATTGCAACACTTGAAGACCAAGAAAATAATGCAAGTGTCCAAAGTCTGTCATTTCAAACTGCTTTTTAAGGCTAGACTTCACATGGTTTATAAGGTTGGGATCACTACCAGTAAGGATAATATCATCAACATAAAGAACAAGAATGATAAGAGACTTGCCAACATTCTTGGTGTAAACAGTATTGTTAGAATGACACCTAGAAAATCTAGTATCTAAAAGAAAGTTATCCATCTTGGCATACCAAGGCCGAGGGGATTGCTTGAGACCGTAAAGGGATTTCTTAAGCTAACATGCAAGGTTGGAGTCTGTTTATATAAAGCCAGGAGGTTGTTCCATATAGATTTCTTCATGTAAGTCCCCATTCAAGAAGGCGTATTTAACAAGCATTTAATGGACTTCCCATTTGAAAGAGGCAACAAGGGAAAGAACATGGTAGATAGAGTTCATTTTGGAAACTAGGGTGAAGGTTTCAGCATAGTTAATGCCTTTAACCTGTGAAAAACCCATAGCAACAAGACGAGCTTTATGTTTATCAAATTTTCCATCTGGTCCAAACTTGGTTCTATAAACCCATTTGCATATAACAAGTTTTCATCCCTTTGGAAGAGGAACAAGGTCCCATGTATCATTTGCCAACAATATTCTTCATTCATAGCTACGTCCCAATCTGGATGGCCTAAAGCTTCTACAAAGTGTTGGGTTGTGTTATATTCTTTCCACGACTAGCCCACGTAGTTAACCGAGGGGCTAGAGAGAGGGTGGAGCCCCCCCCCTTCATTGCGCTAATTGTGTAGCAGGGGGGGTCACAGGGGGTTCGAGGGATACTTGTAACCCCATTTTATGGGGTCCGGGGCAGCGCCCCGGAAAATTTTGGTTTTGGACCCTATGTTAGGTTGGGCGGACCAACCTATGGTTTTGTGCATGATTTTCACACATGTTTTTGGACACGATGGTTTTCGGTCCATGGTATTGGACGCGATGGTTTTCAGTCAATGGTATTGGATGTTTCAACATGTATAAATATGTATTATAACATTGAAAGGAACATAATGAAAAATCAAGCTAGTAGTCCCGGTTTTGGGATCCAAGGGAAAATCTCTATGTATATGTGTTTTCTGTGTTATGCTCTCGCATTGTTTATTTTTCAGTGTTTTATAAATCGTATGCAGGTAATTTCTGTACGAGGTTAAATCCTACATTTGGTATCAGAGTTATTTTTGGCTTCAAGGGGACGCCTTTGTTGCTGAGGGGTTTCGCTCGGGCCTGTGGTAGAACCTATTCAGTGGGAGATCTATGAGATCGATTCTGGTGGTAAAACAAGATGGCGAGCAGTGTAAATATAAAGATTGAGAAATTTAATGGTCAAAGTTTTGAGTTGTGGAAATTCAATATGGAGGATCTGTTGGTGGATAAAGATCAGTGGATCGTGGTAGATCTGGGTACTAAACCAACGGGAGTGTCCGATGAAAAATGGAAGAAGTTGGATCGGAAGACAAAGAGCACAATACGATTGTGTGTCTTAGATTCAGTATTGCTGAATGTATCAGGGGAAGCTACAACAAAGCCTTTGTGGGAAAAGTTAGGGACTTTGTACCAATCTAAGTCTCTAGTGAATAAATTGTTCCTACAGAAAAAGTTGTATACCCTGAGGATGAAAGATGGAGACTCGATGACAGAGCATCTAAATGCATTTAATACTTTGGTAAGTCAGTTAGCATCTGTTGATATTAAAATTTCAGATGAAGATAAGTGCATCAGTTTCTTGTGTTCTCTATCAGATTCGTGGGATTGTCTGGTTATTGCAATAGGTAGCAATGCAACTGCCTTGCATTTTGATGAAATAGTCTCATCCTTGCTAACGGAGGAGATGAGACAGAAAAATATGGAGAGTCAGAATGGTGATGCCTTGTCTGTACAAGGATGGTCCCAGAACAGAAACAAAAATAAGTCATTGAGTGGGAGATCTAATTCTAGAGGGAGATCTAAATCTCCAGGAAAACCTATAAAGGTGGTGTGCTGGAAATGTGGAAAGGAAAGACACTACAAAAGGGATTGTAAATCTAAAGCTCTTGATAAAGGAAAGGGATCTGATGATGTTGCTTCTACCTCAAATAAAGGTGGGGATGTGTACTTGGCTTCTTCAAATACCCATGTAGATCATGAGGCATGGTTGATTGACTCAGGTGCATCCTTTCACTTCACTCCCCATAGAGAGTGGTTCTGCGAGTATGAGAAATACGATGGTCATGATGTCTTCTTAGGGGATGATAGGAAGGCTAGAATCGTTGGTCGTGGAAAAGTAAAGTTGAAGTTGCAAAGTGGAAGGGTTAGAACACTTCCGAGTGTTCTGCATATTCCTGCATTGGCCAGAAATCTGGTTTCTGTAAGCAAGTTGGATGATGCAGGTGTAAAAACAGTGTTCGAGAAGGATACCTGCAAGATGGTTTGGGGAGCACTGGTACTGATGTCGGGAGTTCGAATTGGAACTCTGTACAAGCTGCAAGGTAGCACTGTTGTTGATGGGTGCAACAGTTCTGCAGTTCCTGAAAGTGAGGCAGAACATATAGTGGTCTCTGGAGAGAAGACCATGATGTGGCATCAAAGGCTTGGACATATTGGAGAGAAGGGCCTTCGAATACTTCATGGTAAAGGTATGGTAGAAGGTATGAGTAATAACTCTCTAGATTTTATTTCTGAGAAAATTGTGTGTATGGGAAGCAAAACCGGGTGAGTTTCCCCTCTAGTGGTAAGAGGGGGAAACATATATTAGAGCTTGTGCACAGTGATGTGTTTGGATCTATGAAGGTTCCATCACTAGGTAAGTCTATGTACTATGTATTATTTATAGGTGACTTCTCAAGGAATACATGGATATATTTCCTGAAGAAGAAATTTGAAGTCTTTGACAGGTTTAAAGAATTTAAGGCTTTGGTGGAAAACCAGACAGAGAAGAAGATAAAGGTGTCGAGGACAAATAATGGTGGAAAGTTTTGCAGTAAGGAGTTTGAAGAATTCTATAAGAAGTCTGGTATATCACGGCATAAGACTACTCCATATACACCTCAGCAAAATGGAGTTGCAGAAAGAATGAACAAGACGTTGATGGAAAGGGTAAGAAGCATGCTCAGTGGTGCCGGGCTAGGACATGAATTCTGGGCAGATTCAGTGGAGACAGCATATTACCTGGTCAATAGATCAACTTCATCAGCATTGGAGGATAAGACTCCATAAGAGGTATGGACTCGTAAGAAACCCTCTCTTTCACATCTGAGGGTATTTGGATGTGATGTATATGTACATGTTCCAAAGGAGAAAAGAACCAAGTTGGATAGCAAATCTGAAAAGTGCATCTTTATTGGGTATAAGGATGGTTTAAAGGGTTATGAGCTTTGGAACCCAGTAACAAGGAAGGTTGTGTACAGCTGAGATGTGGTGTTAAGAGAGATGAAAGATGTTATTAAACATGAAGTTCAACCAGAGGAACCTGAGAAGATAGAGTTTCAGCTAAAGGAGGAAGAATCAGACTCCATAGTAGAGGAGGAATTAGAAGATGAAGAGCCACAATCTCCAAGTGTGAGAAGATCATTTCAAGAAAGAAGGTAGCCAGAAAGGTATAGTCCATCTGCTTTCTGTTCAAATTTTGCTTTATCTATTACTGATGATGATGTTATAACTATGAAGGAAGTAGTAGATTCAGAGGATGGAAAACTCTGGAAAGAGGCCATGGTTGATGAAATGGCATCTTTGCACAAAAATGAGTCTTGGGATCTGGTGGAGTTGCCGGCTGGAAGGAAACCAATTGGTAGCAAATGGGTGTTCAAGAAAAAGACAAATGCAGAAGGAAAGGTGGAGAAATGCAAAGCTCGGTTGGTAGCAAAAGGCTATTACCAGGTGCCGGGAATTGATTTTGGTGATATTTTTTCTCCTGTTACCAAGGTGACTTCTATTAGATTACTTTTATCTATTGTTGCTGCTTTTGATTTTGAGGTAGAATAGATGGATGTGAAGACAACATTTCTTCACGGGGATCTGGAAGAGGAAATATACATGAAGCAACCTGAAGGATTTGCGATGAAGGGTCAGAAAGAACTGGTATGCAAGTTAAAGAAGTCTCTGTATGGGTTAAAATAGTCACCAAGGATGTGGTATCAGAAAATTTGATACGTTACGGGAACTTGGCTTCATCAGAAGCAAAGCAGATCACTGTGTGTGTTTCAAATTAATTGGTGACCGTGTTATTTATTTGGTCTTGTATGTAGATGATATGTTGCTGGTTGGAAATGACAAAGATATTATCCAGGATTTGAAGACCAAATTTTCCTCCAAATTCGACATGAAATATATTGGTGTTGCAAACTATATTTTGGGCATGGAAATTAAAAGAGATTGGACAAAGAGGAACCTCTGGTTAAACCAGAGGAAATATGTCGAGACAATACTGCAGAGGTTTAATATGCAAGATAGTAAACTGATGAAGGTTCCTATTCCTGTAGATGTGAGGTTATCTACTGAACAGTGTCCGAAGACACAAGAAGAGGAAGAGGACATGTCCCATGTTCCATATGCAAGTGCAGTCGGTAGCCTGATGTATGCAATGGTCTGTACTAGACCAGACATTGCACATGCGGTGGGAGTATTGAGCAGGTTTATGTCAAAACCAGGGAAGGAGCACTGGACAACAGTGAAGCGGGATTTTAGGTATTCGCGTGGCACTAGTGATTATGGTTTGCGCTACCAAGGAAGACCAGGATTGGAAAAAATATTGGATATTTGTGGCTTTGTTGATGTAGACTGGGTTGGAGATCTGGATCAGAGAAGATCTACAAGTGGGTATGTGTTTAACCTATTTGGA
>APFE031339637.1:0-19955 GCA_000404065.3 Pinus taeda | reverse complement strand
CCTGAGCCAGAACCCGACAAGGGGAATGGAAAAGGGAAGCAGATCATTGATGCGGATCCCAGCACCACTGTTGCCACTGCCAAGATCCAGAAGAATGAGCCGGAAGAGCCAGAGGAGGGGGAACATCTTTTCCACTCACAGATGTGGGTGAAGGGTTCGCTGCTGCAATCCATTGTTGATAGTGGGAGCCAAAAGAACCTTATTTCAGCAGAGGTCGTGAAGCGGTTGGGTCTACCGACTACACCTCACCCACAGTCGTACAGTATCGGGTGGCTTCATGAAGGACGAGATCTCAAAGTTCGCCATCAGTGCCGCCTTCCCTACAGCATCAAACCATTCATAGACGAGGTATTGTGTGATGTTACACCTCTGGATGTTTGTGATGTATTATTAGGCCAACCATACTTATGGAGGCGACATGCTGTGAATGAGTCAAGGCCTCGTGCTGTCATTATTTCTTTGAGTAATTCATTATACAGGATACCAGAGGTAGCCCCACCTACTGCCACTTCTTTGATCACTGCTAAGAAAGGCAGCAAGCTCATATCACAGACCAGGAAATTCATCTGTATGGTTCACTCCGAAAGTAAGGGGAAGTTCGTTGCTACATCCATGACACCCGCAAAGGGTTCCTCCACGCAGCAGCAGCAACAGAAGGATACAGTCATGACAGAACACAGAAACAACTTCTCCTCACCCACAGGGGTACCACACAAGTTTCAGGTGGGCGACAAAGTCTGGTTTCATCGACAGAAAGAACGCCTTACCAGAACCCATCAGAAGCTCAGACCACTTCGACATGGTCCTTACAGCAATACCAAGGCTACGGGCAACAATGTTTGAAGCACAACATTCCTCCATTCGTTCGCTTGCACCGAGTGTTCAATGTGGACCGTCGTCGACCATGCTTCCCACCATTTCTGGACACATCAGAGGTTGCAGAACAGCTCACCAGCGACCCATCTCAGCAGAAGCTTCCTCATCTCAGGGTGGACCTCAACGCAATGGGGACCATTGCTTCCTAAGGGGGGAGGAATGATCCAGGTGGATGTTGGTGGCCACCCACCTATCCCATTTGAACCCCCACAATTGTCTCTTTCAGCATTTTCAGTTTCATTAATTGTAGCACAACTTACTAGTTTTAGCAGTTTTTCAGGTCCTGAACTTCCGGAGCCGTTTTGAGGCCCTAAACGACGTTTTTTGGGGAATCCAGGGGCAACATGGGTCCATGGAATGGACCGTCCATGGACCAATGTTGCCCGTTCCAACAATGGTAGTTCTCAGATAGATCTTTCTAACGAGCTATCATACGCGTCAAACGGATATTGTATGCCAAAGTTACGACCCCGGGAAATTGATGTACCAATTTACCCAAAACGGGGCCCACAATTTGGCGTTTCATCTTCTAAGGGTCGGTTTTGGAATGTGAAGGGTTTTTCCATCATTTCTCAATAATAAATAGGCCTTCGAGCCTCATTGTAAAAGAAGTTCGGAATAGTTCAGAGACATGTAGCCGCACATCTCTTCTCAGAGATAAGCTACCATCGTCCTAGCTGGTTTATTTCCAATTCTGGTTGTAAGCATATTTCGGTATTTTCCATTAATGAAATGAAGTGTTATTTCCGCTGCATCTCTTTATTTATGGTTATCGCATCTCTGTATTTATGGTTATCTCTGTAATCTATTGCGTTCCTATTTAAATCCGGATCAATGTGTGGGTTAAAAGGAAGCCTTTGTTATGTTTTTACATTGAGATAGTTATGTTTTTAGGTCAATTTGTGACCTATTGAGCTTGTAAACTCTTGAAGTTATATTTTTAGAGATTTTGAGTATAAATCAAGACAAATTCAACTTGGTTTCCCTCATATAAATACATGGAAGTCGAATAATCTTGGATCATTGTCACACAACACATTCTCCTCTTGAGAGTTTGTTCCCACTAGTTGTTCTTTTTCTCTTGGATATATGGATCACTAAAGGAAGTCAAGCTTGTCTTGGATTGAAATATACTTGCTTGGGGTGATGCTCTCTTAGATAGATAGAGGATGCTATTGTGAATAGTGCTAAATTACTTTGTGGCTATTTTCTTCCATTTATGCAAATGTTGTAGAACTAGGGTTTGATGAATGTTTTCATGGCATATTGAATATTTGTTTCCTCTATGATGTCCATTTATTAAATTTGTCACATAACATCCATTAAATAAGCTTAACAAATGTTATTTTATTTAAATATCCAATTGGATTGAAAATTGCTAAGGATTGATTGATAGGTGTATGCCTTTTCTCATCATTTTCCAAGTAAAAAATTTAACCTTGTTATTTTCCTCCCTTGCATTGACTCTATACTCTAGTACTTGTGATAATCTAAATTTTAAATTGGTTCCATTTTTATTTTTCTTTGGTAAACTAATGTTAGGGTTATAACAAAATATACAATAAACCTCATAATTTACCTTTCATGTTATGCTCTTAGGGTTTGGCTATGCATCTTATAAATGAAAGGAAAAATCTACATTTTCTATGCATTTTGGCCCCTTTTTTTATGGCTGACATGTAGGGTTTTATGATTTTTTTTATGCATTTTCAACCATTGAATCATTAATTTATCATTTTCTATTGTTTACTCTTTAATTATCCTTAAATATTCATGGTATATAATCACTTAAGGTTGTTTGATGAATGTTGTTGTAAATTTTATAACCTAGATACCCTAGTTTATGACGATAACCCTCATTTTAATGATGATATGGTATTTGGAGCATATTTGAGCATTTTAGGACCTATTGAGCATTCTAGACTTAACCATGGTTTCTTTGAACTCACCATCCTTCTTCACCCCATTATTATGTTTTTCATGTTATCTCTGGGTGTCTTAGTCCTTAAGGGTATCTAACCTAGGTATCCTTGGGTTATTTAGTCTTTAAGCCTTCTAGGGAGGCCTCCCCTGTGGAGATAATTTTCCATCCACTAAAGGGTAGGGGAACAAACACTAGGGTGAAAATGGTGGTTGATCCTATTGTTTCCCTTAATCTAGTGCTTTGCACTAGAAGTGCTAGATTTTGTGGTAACAATGGCTCCTTGAGGAACATTCTCTAGAGTCGATTAAGGTTAAAAGGAATAAAATGAAAAAAGACAAATCAAAGATCATTTTCCTCATCAATCCTTCCACACTTTCTTTGATTTTCTTACTTAACATCTTAATGAAATGGGTACTTGCAAGTTTCTTATTATGATTAATTACTAGTTATAGGGAAGTCAAGCCCTACTTTTGTGATCTATATGAATATTGTCATTTCATTTATATAATGTAACATCTTTTTTTCATAATTTATTATTGGAAAAGAAGAAAAAATGAGTTTCCCATCACATGACATAATTGAAAGGAAAATAAGGAAAAAATGATTTTTTGAAATAAATTAATATAATTGATAATAATGAAGATTACCATCTAGTAAAACCAATTTTGCAAATAAAGAAGTGACATTTAGTAATTTTTTTTATTCTTATGAATAAAATTAATAAAATTGATATTATTATAAATGTTATGAAAATTGGATTTAATACTGATATAAGTAAATTAAGCATTCTAATAAAATCCAATTTTCATCCTTGATTTTGTTCATGTCACAAATTTCACACATTCTTTTGTCCAATACTTTATCTCATTACAAAACACTTAAAAACATAATCTTATTTTTACAAAATGTATTTTACATTTTAAAATAATAACTGTAAAAAAATAATTTTAATCTTATTTATTGAAATTAATATATTCCATATGGATGTAGAGATATGTTGGGCAGTGGCTAATCCCAGCATAAGTGGAAAGACAAATATAAGTTGCTATTTTATTTTTAATATTTATATTTTTATTAAAAAAGTTATTAATAATTTTGTTAATTAATATTTTATGTTTATATTTAAATTTATTAAATTAAATCTCATAATCAAATTCAAATTAATATTTTGAACTTATCATCATGTGTTATTTTGAGTTTACTTTTTTATGATTAGAGTATCTTTAGATTAAGTTAGACTTTAACTTCAATAATATCAAAATTGAATTTTGTGACGACTATAATACAATAATATAAAATTGACATTGCATACTATTAATTAATAGTACACAATTGAATGCCTTAACTATGTAATACAATAGTTACAAAAATTGAATTGCCTACTATGTATACAAAATAATACAAATTAATTACTAACATAATATATATGGAAAACTTTTAAAGCATAAAATACTTTAATTCTTATAAATTAAATTTACTTTTTATTTTATAAATTAAATAATTAAATTTGTATATTATTATAAATTAAAATATATAATCAATATTAATTAATATATTAAATTATTTTAATTAAAATTAAATAAATCATTTTAATGATATAATCAAGATTTTATTCAATCAAACAAAACTATTACTTTCCATTATTCACAATTTACTTTCTCTTATAAATAATAATAACCCATCCTTGGGATGTTGTGTATTGTGTATTGATTAGGACAAAAACGATAGAAAAATATATATAAATTTCTATTTTGGCAAGACTAACAAGGTGAAACTATGATAATCCATAATCCTAATTTGCCTTTTTCATTATTCTTTGGGATTTTGAAGAGCCAGCGATTGACAATCCAGGGAATTTTTAATTTTTGAAAGTTAAATGATTATTTTATTTTGAAAAGCCAATGATTGGGAGCACTGCATTTTTTTTGTTATATTATGAATGAATTGAGATAAAATGATTACAAAACAAATAATAATGGTTACTTTGTCTGGTTAATGGGCAGCCCATCAAATACCCTGACCTGAACTTTTGGTATAGTATTCACATTTATGAGGTTTGGAGTTTTTAATTGTTTTCCAATTGGTTCCTAGTCTCAGAGAGTCAAAAGAGTCGGCATGTACATTTTGTTGTGTTTTAACGCATCCCCACAAAAGGGCGAAAAGTGCAGAGAAACCACATCAGTTTCTATTTAAAATTAAAAAAGAACGGCAGTTGGAGGAGCAAGCAGAGCACGTCGAAGAAAATATAACCCGACATTCTCTTTTTTTCGGTTTTGAATTTTCTTCCTAAACCGACAAATTGCAAATAAAGAGAGCTTTACGGCATCAGATGGTCACACAGTAACGGTGCATGCGCTGAATATGGTCAAAAAAACATGTTGAAACGTTATAATTAAGAAATGGATGTTTTTTGTCTTGTATGAATGGGGTGTAACAAATTCCACTCTTCGCTTTCACTTTGTTTGCCATCTCAAATCACCCTGTCCAACTTTCGGTTGTGGCCGCTGGGTTTTACTGATATAAATTCCATTATTGATGGCTGGGTTTCTTCCATCAATTCCTTCATTCATGTATTGTACATTCCATTGTAGAGTCTTTTCAGAGATTTTGATTACAGAATGGCGCCTGTTTCATTGCCTCCGGGTTTCAGGTTCCATCCCAGTGATGAGGAGCTTGTGGGTTATTATTTGAAGAGAAAAGTTCATGGACGTAAGATAGAATTGGACATTATCCCAGAAGTTGATTTGTATAAGTTTGAACCTTGGGATCTGCCTAGTAAGTTTTGGGCTTTTGGGCGTTGATGGTTTTCTGTTATATAATTGTCTCGGTGAATGCTTACAGTTTGATTTGAGTGAAATCCTATTTTTCTACGTTGCACCCATCGATAATACTATTCGTTACAGTTAATGAAAATTGTGTCCACGCAGAGTCCTAAGGCCATTGGAAGGTTATGACAAGAAATCCTTGGATGTTTTGCTCAGGTGTTATTTACTTTTGGTTTCTGCTGGAAATTGTTGGTTCTGTTTATCCGAGAACGTGATATCCTTACTGCCCACCATTAGTAGAGCTAGCAAATTAGAATTCCAAGACATAACTATTTCAATTTCATATTTGGGTCCCTTAATATTTTGCATGGTTAGCTCCTGAATATTGCCCTGAGATTAATGCACCCTTGTTTCTTCCTCATGGAAATTGTGTGCACTGCGAGCACTATGCTTTGGCTCAGCCAGTGTCTGAAACTTATTCTTCTGTGTTTATGGAATTCTTGCTCAGGTCTCAGTTTTCATGTATATGATAGAGTTTCTTGAAATTAGCTTCAACAGGCCCACAAACGTTTTAAATTCATTTGTGAAATTAGTCTGGGTACAGGCTCTCCAAGGTGTCGAAGCGCTGATTTTGATGCCGCGGTGGCTGTAGACTCGGGAATTATGCGATGATTTGAAGATGTTAAAGTTTTCTTTTTTTAATGCATTTCAGTTTGATTCTTGTGCGGATGTCGAAACTCTAGCCATGCATGTCTAAGTATGAACTAATTTAGACTGTGACACTGTGGATGCTTCATTAAAGCAGAGTCATTTGGCCCACTATCAGTAAGAGTCAGTTTTAACATACTGTAAATGTAGCTCCCAAAACTTTATTTCTTGGATTAGAAATAGTCATCTGATAAAAATTACAGAGTCCAATTTGGGTATAAAGCCTTAGATATCCATTAACGATCTTATTATTGATGTTCGGTGTCTGAGTTTACCGTGCAAATCAACCATCAGATGGATTAGTGCGGGATAAAAGCACCTGAAAATATCAGATACCAAATGTAGGTTGAGGTTGGGATGCCTGCAAATTGTCTATTTGAAAAACGCATGATATTAATAGAAAAGCTGATATAATGTGGGATGTCCCATTTCCCTTGCCAATTTGGCAATTACATGTGAACCTGGAATTTGAGGCTGCTTAGAATTTAGATAGAGCAGTATTGAGTTTAGCTATTTAAAATATGCATGATGTTTATGACAACTTTTACAAATATCCTGTATGGTAATTTAGTCTAGTTTAAGGCATCGACAATTGTTTTAGATGTAACAAGAGTTATGCTTCAAAATCTGACTCGTTTTTCATGCCTGTTTGCAGATAAGTCTTTCCTGCCTAACAGAGATTTAGAATGGTACTTTTTCAGTCCACGTGATAAGAAGTATCCCAATGGAACACGCACAAATAGGGCCACTGAAGCTGGTTACTGGAAAGCTACTGGAAAGGACAGGAAAATCAGCACGAAGTCATCTATGATTGGAACAAAGAAGACCCTAGTCTTCTATGGTGGGCGTGCACCTCAGGGAAGAAGAACAGATTGGGTGATGCATGAATATCGTCTAGATGAGACACAATGTGAAGCGGCAGCTGGTGTTCAGGTATCCTGATTGAATTGGATTAAGTTTTCTTTGCCCATTTACAAAACTAGAGAATGGGGTTAAATAAACTTTTAAGCATAAATCATAGTATCTCTATTATTTGTATACTCTTTGAATCAGAATTTTCAGTAGCCTTTCCTGATGGATTTTAAAAATATTAAGAATGATTCTATTTACTTGTAGAAACAGAGTGTTTGAGAAGAGTATAGTAATTTTCTTAGTTTAAGCTGGAGGTTGGAATCACTCCTTGCTCACACTTACGCACAATGATTTTGACTGAGATTCCAAGCAACTGTCATTACCAAGATTTTTTTTTTTTTGGGGGTCTTTTATTCTTCAACAATTATCTTAGCCTTGATTTGTCACTGATCTGTTTAATATTCTTTTCTCTTGTCAATGTGCCAAGCTGAGATATGTATCTATTGCATTATGTGGTTTTCAGTGACCGCCAGTGTTTATAGGCTTTGTTCTCAAGTTTCCATCCTTCTGCCTAAGATATCTTGCAATTAATTTCTGCTATCATATCCCCAAGTATTCTTCTGAATTAGTTCTATCAAATAATTAACGATATCCTTATGCCATTTATCAAGGCACTCAACTGCGAAAATTTCATTCTGTTATCTGCTTCAATTATTGTTAGAGTAATTCCTTGATGCAACCCTTGATGATGATTTTCTTTACTTTGACAGGATGCTTTTGTTTTATGCCGTGTTTTCAAGAAAAATGGAATAGAGCCAAGGATTGGAAGCTCGAATGAACCATCAATACAGAGGAATGCTTTTCCTTCAGTAATGAATAGTTCATTTTCTGATAAGATGACCAAACCTGATGTTGTTGAAGATCTGTCAGACAAAAGCTACCCACAAGTGAAGCAGGAAGAGGCCGAAATCCAGGCAGATACTACATTGCAATCAGAAACTTCATTTGAGAGACTGAATGATAGAACTGATAACAGTGCTACTCTTAATCAGTGGCTGGAGTTTCTACTGGATGACTCCAGCCCAAGTTACATTTTGGCATCCCCTGCCAATGCCAGAAACGATTTAAAGGTGTGTACTACTGTAGACTCTTGTGATGATTATCTGGCATTAGTTAAAGCTTTCCTACTTATGGTAATCTACAAATTTGATCTGTAAAGTAAGGTTTATTATCTAGTAATGTCAATATATAATTGTTTTCCAGGTCAGTTCTATGATTGGGGGTGCAAGATTGGAGCAGGAATCTCTTTGGCCAATGTTTAAAATAGATAATTTTTCACAAGGCATAGCTGATTTAAGCTTCAACCAATTCACATCTCAGATTGAACCTACGATGAGTCATACAACTGATGCCTGCTTTGAAGAGGAAGATGTTTTAGACAAAATACTAAAGGTTGCACAGGCAGGTCAGAATGAGGATACTCATAACGAACATCCTTTCTTTATGGCCAAGTTATCTGGTAATTTGGTTGGAGATTCTCTCCAATTTGATAGTATGTACAATTTATGGGGAAACTAAATAATCATGGAGTTATTATAAAATAGTGATAGTGAAGGAGCTGGATAGATTAGCTTGTACAGACAGACCTGGATTTCAGGAATGTTCTCGGGATTTACCATGGAATGGATGTGAGTAGGTTTTGCACATCCATTTTTAAACAGAGCTCAAAGACACTGGATCAGCGAATTTGCAAAGGAAAATGAGTACTTTTATTGGTGGCAGGTTAAATTTTCATAGGTCATATACTAAGTGGCTATTCCAAAATGGTATGCTCTCCTTATTGGCTTGTCGATTGTTGTTATTATAAGATAGTAGTATGCTCCTTTTAAATGTGTCATATAATTTGGAACTAATATTCTAGAACTGATTAACAGTGGATTTTTCATTTTTTTTTTATTGTATGCAGGGTAGCTGGTCCAGTATCTCGGAGCTTCATTTAGGAACAGATGTTTTGGTGTATTAAATTGCTACCATAGTTATTCTTGTGATTTTGGCAGTTTATTGTGGATTGACAACAACTAGCCCTGAAGTAACATGTACCATATCCATTTGTATGAAAAAGAGAATCAGTAAGTCTCTTTTATTATTTTCCCCAAAAGTTTACAAGATGAATTTTTCCCGAAAGTTTACAAGAGGAACACCTGCAAGCAGCAACAGCAGGACTATAGCCAGAAAGAACTGGGATTGTGAACCATTTCCATTTTGATGTAAATAGGTTTGGTCATCCCTTGCATTATTATTTTTTAAGTGTGCAGGAGGATTGACCACTAGGAAATGGCAGCATATGTTAGATGCTACAGTTTTTTGTTTCTTCCCTGATTCCACTGAAATTTCTGAGTCTGTTTTGGTAAATGTCTCCACAACCTTTCACTAGTGGATATTTTTGTGAACATGGGACCTTCAAATATATTTGAGAAGGTACATTAATTAAATTTAGAAGACAGCAATCCTGGATCTGGAAAGGTTGACTGATCTTGTTATGTACACTATCATCGTGATTCAGTATAGCCTCAAAGCAAGCAAATAATCCTCTGATGCCAAACAGATATGGTTTGCACAGCTAGAAAGTGATTGCAACATCCAAATATGATGCACAGGTACGGCTCTGGTTGGTCGATTGAGTTGAAGGTTCCGTAGCTTAAGAGAATCCAGATAGTTGAGGACCTTCAGCCTAGCAATATGGAAGTGATTCAAACTCATTTGAACATACTGAATGTTGTGCTGAGATGTTTTACAATATCAGCAATAATTTGCATCAGCAACTTGGTTCCTTAGAGAGAATCTGAACTTGGAAGCCAATGGCAGTTTTCCATAATAGTTTTTATTGGAAACAGAGTATGCAAGGTTCTATTTCATTCTGTTTAGGTAGTGTGTGGTAGATAAGAATAAATGCAACCAAAGGTTGTGTAGGAGGGTAAGGGTTTGAAATAAATATTTGTACACTTGTCTTCTTCATTTGCAAGCGTAGACCTTTGAATAGGTATTAGGAGTTAGTTGCTTTTGCAAACAGTGATAAAAGTCAGCAATTGTATGTTACATACAACCAAAAAAAATAAAAATTGTTGATATTGATCTATTAAATGACTTCATATTTGTGGATGAATTGCAGTATAGCTTAGTAATAAGCATGGGTGTAGATTTAGAAATTGTGTAGCCTTTGAATGTGCAGCCCAATAAGCATTTGAAGTAAAACTACAGTCTGATTTAAGATGCTATTTTGCAGGTATGGATTCATGGTGTCTGTACCATTTCATGGATTCGTTTCTTATATGCAAGCAGTGTCTACTCTGCTCTCCCTTTGTTTTCCCATTTTGTAAAATGCATCTTAATTGTACAAAGAAACACAAAATAATATACATCAAAATGATCATGTCAATGAAACAGGGCACATTTATAAAGGCTACCCTGGCTACCCATCCCCACATAGAAAAGGTCTTTTGGCATATTTGTCACGGTCTTAATCTCGCGAGATTCTGCATTCGTATGAAAAATTCTTATTATTGTTGAAACCTAAGCTGCCAAATATGTTCTAAATGCTATAGTCTCCACCAAATGAAAAGTGGAGAAATGCCATTCAATGCATACCACATTTCCTTTTCCGTAGAAGTACGATTCGTGTCAAATGCATGGTGTTTCGAATTTCTGTACTCTACAATCTAATTATTAAGCTAAGCTATCCAAGACAATTTGCCAATGGTTAGGTAGCAGACAAAGATGTTGCCTGGACAAAATTGTTGAATTTTAAGCCCACCACTCACAGAAATGTCCTGCAAGTGTCTCTTGCCTAAGAAGCTAGGCAGATTTGCACTATGAACCCACTAATTCTAGTAAGCATGAACACAAAGAAAATGTCTTTTGCCTAAAAAGCTAGGCAGATTTGCACTATGAACCCACTAGTTCGAGTAAGCACGAACACAAAGAAAGTATCTCAATACATAGACTTAAATTTGGAGTGAGTTGTTAATAACATTTTATTTTTTAACCAATTTATGAGTTATTTTTGATAAATTGTTATATTTTTTAATATGCTCACATCATTAAAAATATATATTCATATTCAAGAGATTTGATTTTTTTTGGCAATTACTAAATTTGGGGTTAAGATGGATTTTACATTGGTTCTTTACTCTCTACATATTATATATATTGAGAGATAATTCCAAAAATTATATATATATATATTATATATATATATATATATATATAATTTAGGTCAATTTTTCTATTAATAATTTTTAAATGCCACATATCAATTTTTATATTAAAAATTGAATATTATATATATATATATATATATATATATATATATATATATATATATATATACGAAATAATCTATTTCAACATAATCTGGCAATACAATCTCAAGCAAGCAAGAATGTGATTTTTTTTTGCTTAAAATACACTTTTCAATGCATAAATTGATTTAGCACCCTGAAAAACCCTAGGGCACTCAGATTCTACGGATTAAACAACTTTTTTAAAAAAAATCTTGGCTTGAATTTTGGTTAAAATTAACCAAAAAAATATGTGGTGAAAAAGACCATTTCCTATATATATATATATATATATATATATAATACACACCACATGTCAGTGTTATTTAAGCACAAAAGGAATTACACATTCTCCTTCATACTGGGTTGTAGAATGAGCCTCTAGTGTAACAAGATATATACAAGGATAATCTAACTTATAGATAAAATGGTATCTTTCCCCTAGGATACAATTTTGGGCTAGGTTGTGACTTCCTATTGTTTAAAATGTGTTTTTGAATGCATAAATGGATTCAACATCCTACAAATAACATGACGACACTTGAACTTTGCAAATTAAATAACTTAAACTTTTTTCTACCAGATTTCGGCAAAATTGTCCGGAAAGAACATTTTGGAAAAAAGGTAATTTTGTCTATTAATCAGAGTAATTTTGGAGAAAGGATAATTTTATCTATTAATTAGAGTAATTTTGGAAAAAGGGTAATTTTGTCTATTAATCAGAGTACATCAATATATAAATGGATCACAATTAGTCAACAATAAATATAATGAAAATATAAAAATCAAATTAATAGCCTTGATTTAGGTAAATCAAATTTCAATGTGATAAAATAAAAAATCTTTTGGATATTTTTTTGCATTAATCACGTGATCAAATTGAGATGCTTTGCTCATAAAGTTAGAAAATGAGTTTATATTGAATTGTATAGTTGATCTCATAAATATTCACAATGATGAGATTGAGATACTATGGATGAGCATTTGATGAAATTGATGTGAGTAATTTAAAGAACTTAAAGAGAGGTTGAGTAGTTAAGTTTGGATTAGAAAAAATAAGAAATATTGATATCAAGAAATAAGTTGACAATAAAAATTAGATAATTAGATAATCAAAATCCCAATAAAAAGAGGTTGATAGAATTACACTTCTATTAATTCTTGTACTTGAAGAGTTTTCATTTGTGAACATTCTTCACCCTTCCCTTAATGATGCTCTCTAGTTTTAGTATTCACTTACCTCTTCATTAGTGAGAGGAAGCTATGCTTAATTAACAACTTTAGTTGTTCTCACTTTATTGGAAAAGTGTCATTTGCTTGCAAGGATTTATTTGCACATAGACATGACATATTATTTCAAAGTGGCAAAAAAAGAAGCAAAGATAGATTGACTCAAACAAATTCCAAGGAAGAAGGTTGAAGAAATTGAATAGGCATTGGGAAACATAGTGTTAGAGATGCATGATGGAGTGTACACGTAGTGTTTCATAAAATGGAAAGGTAGAGCAATTGAAGAAAGCACTTGGATTCTTGAAGACAAGTACTACAAAATTCATAATGGGAAAATGAAGGTTGAAGAAGGACCAAGTATAGTAATTTATCAAGGATAAAATAATATTGTATTTTCAAGGTGAATTTAATTAGTAGGAGCATTGCATTTAAAACTAGAAAAGGCCATGTAGAAGGTTGAAAAGACTAAGAAGCACCACACTGAAGATGAATAATATGCAATAGATGGATATGCACAAGATGAACACAAGACAATTATATTTGGTATAAGTTCTTTGCAAAATATTCTAAATTAGAGGAGACAAAATTGGGCATACATTAGAATGAGATGCAAAGTGAAGATCTAGGAACATTATAAGTGGTGAACAAAGTGAATCTCAAAGCTAAAAAAGAGGCACAACACGTTTTAAGGTGCAATATGTTGAACATAATTGTTACAATAAGATAATTCATACTATAGGTATGACATGTGAAGGCATTCTAGGATTGCAATGCAAAGAATTTGACATGTAGACAAGACAAAGTAGTGTGCAAGGAAGGTGAATCATTGGTCAAGAAAATGTTTCTAGAAAGTGATAGGAAATCAATTACAACAAGGCCTATAAATAAGATACTTGGTGAGGATATTAGGTTGACAATTCGTAGTCAAATTACTACCAACGAGTTCAAACGTGAGAGTGGGAAGAAGTCTCAAGGAGGACAAATAGGAGGAAGATGAAGGAATAATACTAGAGTGTAGTGGGAAGGAGATTCACTAGTAAAGACCACAAACCATATTTGGAATATGAAGGTTGAGAGAAATGATAAGTCGCAATAGTGTACTTCTATAATATCATTGAATAACTAGAGTTAGTAGACTAATTCCCTCTTTGTGAATTTCATTCAATTTACAATTTTTTTCAAGCACAATAATCCCTTATCTTCTAGTTGTCCCACTTGAGAGGGAGATAGGAAGATGCTTTGTCATTTTTAATGAAACAAGTGTGTAAGTCTTCATAACTCCTCATGGTTAGTCATCACCATATTCCATCTCATTGGTTGAACTCTCTTCACTTTGATTTATGTGAGTGATGTATGAGTTTCTTTGACCAAATGAATGTATTGGTCCTAGTAAATCTCTCTATACAACATGATCGTCATGCATTTTTAAAATTAATGACCCATTAAGACCATGTCACCAATCTAATATGCATAAACTCCATCTCGACATGGTCTAAAAAATATTCTTTCTATTTATGTGCATCATATCAATAGTAAGGCACACACTTTCCATTTCCAAAGGAATACACTACCAATGAATAAATCATTTGTGGGCACACTTAGAATGATATATATCTATATATATATAATATATATATATATATATATATATATATATATAATATAAACTTGAATTTACCTAAATCCTTAAATGTTTAGGATATTATGCCTCATGTGCCTTCTATTGCAACATCCAAAAGACAATCATAATCCATTGAAAGTAGGGCCTCTTCATCATGCATCTCATGCCATATTGAAAGTGGATGTTGCCCCTTTAGAAAAAGAGCCAAAAATATTTCATTATTTCACAAATCAATGGTTTTACACTGATCATTACATCCAACCTCATCAATGTAAACTCCACAAAAACATGTGCACTTCCTTGACTCTATTGCATAAATGCCACACATGCATTTTCCATAAATAAACTATAATCCCCTCATGTTAGGTATAGTTTCACAATATCAAGGTGTTTGACCTATAGAAATCATTGGATGGAGCATTCCAAAAAGAAATTCCATCATAAACATATATTTATTAAATTTAAATATTTTCTTAGTGTGTTTAAAAGTAGGTCAAATGAGGCTAAATTTCACACATTTTTCAATTACATTTGCACTAGTCTCACATGTTTTTGAACTTCATGAATTGAATGAAATTTTCATGATTGAACTAGATTGTTAGATGATTTGAACCAGACCATGGAGTAACTCTTAGAGTCCCCTAAATGCTCATGTTCACCCTTTCCATTTCTTGTTCTAAAATAAGTTGTTGGATTTTTGTCTCCTTATGAAGATTACCTAATTAATACAAAGATTGTGTCCATTTAAACTTCCCGATGCACCTACTAAACCAAATCCAATACTCTGTGGATGTGATCTTTGTACATTCTAAATTATTCACAGATTAAACCAAACCAATGATGAATAGAAATTATGCCATATTCATTGTTATCACTAACATAAAAATGGTACTCCTTAACCACACTAAAAGTTTCTATGGTGCCATCGCCACCATCAACATTCACATGTGCACATTTATCCAAGACGTGCGTAACCCCCACCCCTCCCACATTTACCCATTTTAACTAACTTATCGGGGGTAAAAATGAGTTGAGGGCTACTATGACATGGCCAAAACTCCTAAGTATCGTTAAGGAAGTGGAGTCGACAAACTGGAACTTAGCTGACCTTCCTCGAGAGCTACAGAGCACCCAGGTGCTAAACAACCACTCCAAGTGCCCAAACCCTGAATTAGATTTAATTTTTAGTAACCTGGGCCCACAATCGCATGCATGACAAGGCCTCCATGTGGTTATAGGCCTCCAACCACATGCATAATCTTGAAGGGATGTGTTTATGGCCCAAAAATTCCAGTTTAGAGGGCGTGGTCCCTGATTCTAAGCCACCATTTCAGGCTAGCCTCCATACCACTGCCCAAAATGCAATGAGACTTTCCAAAATGATAAATAACATAAGGAAAAGTCCATTCATACAAAAATTGATCAAGGACTTGACCTAACCAGGTCTAACCATGACAGTCATTTCGTCAAACATATTGTGAACATGTAATCTACAAGTCATGAATGCAGATCTTAACATAAGGGTCTGAAACTTATCTGAGAATCACCAAGAAGGTATGATTCCCTCTCATAATATATGCAATAATAATTGTTAGCTCATGCATTCATTAACCATTCATCAACTAATCAAACATATCAAGAGTCAGAACTAGAACATGTTATGGAACCATGCTTATAACCAATATATAACCAGAATAATAACCGTGATAGAACAACTATCAAAGCCACATAATAACAAGTAAAAGTACTCATGAAATACAATAGGAAAATAGATCTTATTAACATATACTCAATCCAACCAAGTCAAGGACTTCCACATACCACTCAACCATAGATTGAGTTGAACCAAATCTTTCTTTCCGCCAAACACCCCTGTGCCATATTCCAAGCATGAGTTTGGGACTCAAGACATAAAAAACTAGGGATTCTCGAATATTAAACCACCTCCACCCTCATGCTCTCACAATATCGCCAAAACCATTCAATAGATCACATAAGCAAACCAAAACATAAACAAATAGGGCTTCCCAGAGATTAAACCACCTCCACCCTCACGCTATTGTGATCCCACCAAAACCAATGAAGAGATCACAATGCCTAAAATAAGCTTGGATTCCTCAGAGTTTCTTCTCCAATACCTTGAGGAATTTTCTTGTATCCAGCCATTTATCGAGGGCTTCTCGGAGATTAGACCACTTCCACCCCAACCCTTGGGAATTTTCTTGAGGCTACCTTAGCTTCTTCCAAGACCTTCCAATAATCCAAATCTCAACCGCACAAAAGAACCCCATCACACCATGGCTATCCGGAAATGGCAAGGCAAGGCTAAGACCATTTCCACACTCAACAAAAACCATGCCAATGATGGCAAGAGAACCAAAATGCACAAATGCATGTACCATGCATTCACAAACCAGCTAGGAAATCACACATGCAACCTATTACCTACAAGTCTTCCTACTGAAGTTGCTTGATCCAACCTTCCTTATTTGTTCTTTTCTTTCCTTGTCCTTCCTTTTCTTGCTTGATCCAATGCTAAAGTTCTCCAAGTGACACAGGGTTACCCCTGCTTTACCCACAGTCTACATGGACTATGCACATATTCTGTCTGTCCCAGGAATTTTAACTCTGTATTGAGTTAAATCTTCATTTACTAGGGTTTAAGGCCCCATTAATAAATCTCTATGCGGAATGTTTGATTAAAACCCAACATAGTCTAACCCTTCCTTCAATATGCATGTATCAGGACTTTATCAACCCTCAAACCTTCATTAATGTTAATATCAGGACATATTCACCCTTCTAAACCTTATCCACACACACGCACACAAACACATATATAACCTTCCCCTCTTTATGCTTTGGTTATACATAATTTAACCACATGAACCCTTATATCTCCGCTTAATTCATTATAACCCATTTACAAAGGAATCCTACACAAAACATACCTTTTCTGCCTTTTATACCTCTGCACAGTTATCGATGCATGCTCCTTTATCGAAATTGCTAATCGCTCCTCCACAATCATATTACACAAACCTCTATCGCATCTGATATGCGATAATGCAATATCAGATTTCAAAATATATTAACTACGCCCATATAACTCCATCGAGTCCGCTTATTTCGCATGTCACATTCTCCTTTGATTTCGATATCCCGATCTCTATTGTCCTTTACATCCTTCGATCCAACGGTTAATATTCACTTCAAAGTTTCAAACAGTTTGTTGATTTCACCACCGTTGATCTGCACTCAATGGATTCGATGACTGTCAGAAATTTCGAGTAGACAAAAAGCACGAGGATTAATTGCCCAATAAAGCAGTTTCCTCTCTCCTCCTCGCTGCTACGTGTCGCTTGATGAGTGGAATCAGGTGCTCACCCTTCAATACCACTTACCACTTATTCTTAACCCGAAGAACCATTTCCTGTTACGAAACCACTTCTTTGCTAATTATCTTCCGTGCTTTTCCACCATGCGATTTAATCCTGACCGTTAATCATCCAGATCCAACAGCTATTGTGCACCGATACTTCATTTCTTCACTCTTCAAAATTTTACTTAGATTTTACGTTGTTTTCAGTGTTTGCGGTGGTTCTCGAGTCTCTTTAAAAGATTCTGGGTCTTCGTTATTCCACTGCGCACTCTCTCTTCTGAGCTTAAACTCTGCACTCTCCTTTGATCTCTGTCTTTACAGAGCTCTATCTTGTCTTCTAATGGATTCAATGATCCATCGTGATCCTCTATCTCACTCTCCTCTTCTCTTTGTTTTTCCGAGTTTTGCCTACACACATCTATTACAGAATTCCGATTCATTATAATTCAACACTCGAAGCACACATTCGAACTCAGAATTGAGTTGATTATATTAATAAATATAAACAATGATTACAGAATGAGATCTCTGTCTCTCTGGCCTGATGTTCTAATATCAGTGGCCTCGGTTTACACTTTGCCCCTAGGCTTACAATCAAACCTATCTCACCTATCTATCTAGCCTCTAACTTTCTAACTTCTGACTAACTTCTGATCATGCCTTTTGGCTTTCATTTATACAAAGGGATTCTAAAACCAATTTTTGGTTTAGATCCATAAACTCCTCAACAAAATTCCTAAATTTCTTCCTCATTCCTAAAACTCCTCTCAAATCCATAAATTCATGAACTGACTCCTAATCTGAGTTTTACAATTAATTCTGAAACCTCTCATCACTCAACTATCCTAAATCTCTCATGTTCTCCTACATTCGAGAACATTTACAATTATGCCTCACAATATTCAATTAAATCCTATTATCATTAAAATCACTCAAAAACCCTTAATAATTACATTAATTCAAAACATAGGAACCCAACTTCCTTAAAATACAAAACCCCCTATGTCTACTAAAGTACAATGATTTTTGGGGCTAAATTCTCTTGCATTAGAATCCCAAATTATAAAATTTTCATGATCTCCTGATCATGTGCCTTCATATGTTGTTAAAAAACCTCCAGGGTCCCTAACAATAGTTTGTAACTGTCTGAAAGCTCCGCACTTTTGTTGCTACTATATGTTTGTTATTTTTTGTTTCATCTTCGTCTCCTTGTCAATCAGGTTCAAATTCTGATTGATCACGCCTCCTACTGCTATCAATTTCCTCCATATAGACTGCTTCATCATTAGCTGCCACATTTCTTCAATCTTTGACTCCAACACATCCTTGTTCTGGTCCATATTTTGCCACTTAATTCTTCCTCTTTCTCTTTGTTTTAGGTTGTCGCTGTTGTCCACTAACTCTTCAAACTTCCATTCTTCTCCTTGAAGTTGTCGAATGTTATCACTTACTCTTACTTTTTCTTTGCTTATTTTGATTACAATGGCCTCCCTTTCATCCTTACCCTCTTTCATGATTATCTCTTTCTGCATTGATTCATGACTGTCCAACATTCTCTCCAGCAATTGAACATCTCTATTCCATGGATTAAATTTTTCCATAGAATCTTCTTCTTCCATTTGGCTACTTATATGTGCCAAATTTTCTCCAGCATCTGCAACTAAACCTGCACTCATAAAAATTTTGTTAAAATAAAAATCATAAGGTCTGAGTGTCTCTTCTTCTTTTGGCAACACATCAACATGCTGCTCTGTTTTCTCCTTCTCTATCAGCACATCAATATGTTGATTCAACCTATTTAAAGAATTTTCCAAAGAATTCTCCAAAGTGTTTCCACGATTATCAGTTAGTCTTTCTTCCATACCATCTACTTTTATGATGTCTTTTTGTCCTGGTTCAATGTAATGAACTCTTTCCTCTATAATCACACTGTCATACTCTGAATTTACTAGCAAATCAAGTTCTCTGTGACACTTCATATGTACTTCATCATTACTTATGATTCATGTATTTATACTTAAATTATTAGTTTGAAAATCACAAGGTTCAACAGTCTCAACTTTTGCTTCGTA
Organism: Pinus taeda; assembly: GCA_000404065.3. Lineage (NCBI taxonomy): Eukaryota > Viridiplantae > Streptophyta > Pinopsida > Pinales > Pinaceae > Pinus > Pinus taeda. The sequence continues at coordinate 188 of APFE031339637.1, read as the reverse complement.
TATCAGCTCTTCAAACTGAATTTCATCTCCTTCTTTCACAAGAAAATTGTTCCTGTGTTATCACAGTTTCAAATATCAATGCATTATCAAATTCTTTCTGTTGCAATAAATCACTGCTTCTATCATTTAAGAGACATTCTCCATCCTCCTTTACTTCAGAGTTTTTATCTTTTGAATGTTGAAATTTG